>JABUQX010003368.1:110000-111866 GCA_015478945.1 Trachelipus rathkii | reverse complement strand
TCTGTATATATTATATATAATATATAATATATATATATTATATATATATATATATATATATATATATATATATATATATATATATATATATATATATATATATATATATATTTTTTATATATTTTATATTATATATATATATATATATATATATATATCAGGATGCGGCGATCCGAATCCGGCTTCGGATTCGAAATCCGGATTCAGCTCTCGAATCCGGCATTCGGATCGGGATTCAAATCCGAAGGTGCTTGAGCGATTAAGAATCGATCCAACCTTTCACACACACGAATCGATTCGATTCGAATCAAGGTGGTGGAGCCGGATTCGATTCGGATTCGAACATTTTTACACAACGGATTCGGATTCGGAGCTCGATTCCGAATCCGAATCCGAGTCTATTTCTTGTTTCTACAGGATGTCAAAAAATGATTAAAAATATAATTTAAAAAAAAACGAAATTTAGAATTAAAATTGTATACCATCTAAGGTGTCAATCACAGGAGTGCTGTAAGAGCCAATCAAGATGCATTTTTCTATTATTATTGGCTAATCATAACGCCATAGGAGAAATAGAGTTACTCCTGAAACATTGGAAAAGCTAATAATTTATAGAGAACATGTTAATAAGGACAGGGTCCAATATTGGGCTCTTGCTACTCCCAATTTTCACCCCCCCCCTAAAAATGGACATAAAATTCGGAATTATCAGTCGATTTTGACGCTATAAACACCAAACTGTAGCTTTTTTTGTGCCCTCTAAAACGTTGTGTACCCGCTTGCCTTTGTATTGCGTCATTGTTTCAAAATTCAATTTTTTCAAAACCCATGTTTTTAACATTTTTTTCGTATCAACTCCCAGGAATTTTTTCGAAATGACTTCAAACTTAAGATATGCATGGATGGGTCCGTTACCTACAAAAGTACAGAAGTACTTTTCGATTTTTTGAGTTTGTGCTCAGCGTTGTTCAATTTTTAAACCACTTTACTTGGATTTTAAAATAAAAAAATTGCGATAACTTTTTTTCCTGTTCGGGCGAAGTGAATAAAATTTTCAGGGCATATGTATCAAGAGAGAGACACATTTTTACTTAGATAATTTCTTCACATATACATAGTTTTTGATTTATTCTTGGAACAAATTTTTCAAAACACATTTTTGAAAATTTTTAAAAATTTCTTTTGAGCATACAAAATTATCTAAGTAAAAGAGATGTATCTCGCCCGACTATAAACCCAGAAAATTTGATGTTGATCGGATGAGTAGGAAAAAAAATCTAAATTTTCACTTTTCAAAAAATCATTTTGTTGAAAAAGTGAAATATTGAGATTACTTTTTTTCTACTTGTCCGATCAACATTAAATTTTCAGGCTTGTATAGTCGGCAAGATGCATCTTTTTTCTTAGATTAACTTTTTTGTATATTCAAAGAAAATGTTTAAAAATTTCCAAAAAAACTATTTCTGAAAATTTACTCTAAGTACACTCCAGCGCTCTTTCACATCACAGAAATTATGTATGTAAAAAATGTGCAACTCTCCCGCTACATATGCCCTGAAATTTCATCCACTTCGCCCGAACATGAAAAGAAATTTCATTTTAAAATAAAAAAAATGAATTTGAAATTGACAACGCTGAGCACAAAAAACTCAAAAAATCGAAAAAGTATTTCATGACTTTGTAGGTAATGAACTCATCTATGCATATTTCAAGTTGAAGTCATTCGAAAAAAATTTCTAGGAAGTTGATACGAAAAAAATATCAAAAATGGGTTGTTGAAAAAATGAACATTCTGAAAGACATGACTACAGACATTAGAAAGCCACCAGAAAACAACATTTACGAAGGGCAAAAAAAAAGCTAAAG
>JABUQX010003368.1:95000-107500 GCA_015478945.1 Trachelipus rathkii | reverse complement strand
TCATTCTCTTCTTACAGCATTAGCTTCAGGTTTCGAGAATAGATTTCGGGAATTTCTTAGTTTGCATAGCTCGGCCAACACTGCAGTTCTGGCATCTATTTCTTATCCAAACCACAAAATCAAATAGCTCGCCATAAACCCCGAATATAATACCAAGGAAAATAGGAAAAAGTATTCAGGAAATTGCAATCGTGGCTGTGAGAAATGAGGTTCAAGCAAATACATCTCAAGGGCCTAACGAAGTAATGGATTTGGCTGAAGGTAGCAGTCCAGATGACTTTTTGAATACGAGAGTTTGTCATCTACATTACCCGTCATAAATAAAGATGAACTAGAAATAGAAGGGCTTATCTTACGGATAACGACAGATCCCTAGAGTCACTTAATAGGTATCCCTGTGTTAAAAAGTCTTTTTGCACTACAATACTCCACTACCCTCATCGGCCCTTGTAGAAAGGTTATTCAGCTTTGCGGGTCACATTCACTCTCCAAAGAGATCCAAGCTATCTGATATGTTTGAAACGCTAGTCATTCTTAAAGGTAATTCTTCATATTTGTAATGTTATTAATTAAGTTACTATAAGTAAAATCCTTTGTCTTTTTTTTTTTTTTTTTTTTTTTTTTATTTGGTTACTGAATATTTTTTATTCTTTTTTTATTAATTGATTAACTATGTTTAAAATAGTATCATTATTATTACTATTATTATTTATAATTACCTAATTTACAATACATTATTACTGCCAATTTTTATTATTATTACCATTATATTATTAATATTAATAATATCTACTCTTGATACTTTACATACCAATAATATCAAACAATGTTGAAAGAAAGATCGGCTAGCTAGGGTTCAAAGTGGCGCAACAATTCAGATAATCTTCTACGTTTATTAATAAAAATAAAATTATAAAAAATTTTTTAATATGGGATAATATTGTATCACTAAATTCCATAAATCTATATCATTTATTGCACTAAGTTTACATGATAAAACTTAAAATAGATAACAATTTTAAAAATTGTATATTTCTATTATTTGGTCAATGATAGTAATGTAAATTTCAATTTTTGAATAAAAGTTTAAAAACTGGTAGTTAATCCAATGATTTAATATTCAGCAGTAAATATATATACGATCATGTACCAAAACTGTTAAATATTAATTAAGCCCGAAACTGACCGAAAGTAACGCGTTACGTGTAACGGCGTTACAGTAACGAGTAACGGTAACGTTTCAAAGAATTTTAAAATGTAACGATGTAACGAAACGCTACCCTATATATATATAACGAATAACGGTAACGCTAACCAATTTCATGTAACGATACCTAAAATCTCTGTATATATATATATAATATATATAGATATATATATTATATATATATATATATAATATATATACATAAATCAAAGAAAAAAATTCTTATAAGTTTTTAATTTTGGGAAAGTATGCCATATTCCGTGAATAAAGATAGAACAAAAAACTATATGCTTGAAAAGAGTAAAAATAAAAAACAATTTTTATTACTCTTCATGATGATTTTACCTCGGATTTTTCTACTGCATTAGCAATTCTTTTCATTTCGGCAGTTAGAACTTTAACTGCATTATCAATTGACGCTGCTACTTGATTTCCTGATACACATAGAACTTCAACTACATTGATTCGGATTCGGATTCGGATTCGAGAATTTTCACACACACGGATTCGGATTCGGATTCGAATCCGAAGGTGCTGGATTCGGATTCGGATTCGGATTCGAACATTCAGACACACACGGATTCGGATTCGGATTCGAATCCAAAAGTTGCCGGATTCGCCCATCACTGAATTATTATATATAATATATATATATATATATATATATATATATATATATATATATATTATATATATATATATATATATATAATATATATATATATATAATATAATAATATATATATTTGCGTTGTGTGTGTGTGTGTGTGTGTGTGTGTGTGGTTGGTGTGTGTGCTGTGTGTGTGTGGTGTGTGTGTTGTGTGTGTGTGTGTAACAACACTTTCTCCAAATTATTCTCGTTTTTCACATACTATTGCATTTATACACTCTGCTAAAATAGGGCGTGGTTTGTTGGAGAATAATATATAACCCAAGTCACTCTGAGAATATTGGACCCAAGTCTAGGTGCATTATTTTTGTCTACAATAGTACAACAAAAAACCTCACACAACTTATGCCTGAAGAAACTGTTAACATTAACAAAGTTTCACACTTAACACCATTAAATAACTAACCATTTTGCTGGGCCAAAAAAAAAAACCGTAAAAACCCATATTCTACTTTTTCAAGCATATCTCTAACATATTAAAGTTAATCTTACAAAGACACAGTAACATTTAGCAAAAAATGTATCATAACCTTGTCCGATTATCATACAGACCAACGACTATATGCTAACGTAACAAAGTTTTTTACACTATCATAGTAATATTTAACAAAAATTTATCATAGCCTTACCTAAATATCATAATCCCCAGCAAATAGTTGCAAACATAACAAAGTTTTATCCAAACGTAACATAAAAATAACAAAGTTTTATCCAAACATGACATAAAAAAAAGTTCTTTGAATAAAATATCATGGTAAAGTGTTATAGTTTACCGAATTTAAAGCAGTTTAAATCAGTAAATCATTAATCAAACCACCCGTCCCCTCCTCGCCCCTCCCTAACCATCCCGTCCATACCTTTTGATCTTTCGATCTAATGAATTCAGGTCACATATCGAGTAACCATTCGGATAAACATATACAAAAAAATTAAGTTCCTATATTACTAACCAACGAATTATATGCTAACGTAACATTGTTTTCACATTAATAAGCTAACATGCATTACAGAACAAAGAATATAAGTACAATGACAAAAACCTAACACCCCTACGCACGATAAACTACTAACATTAACAAATTTCCATACTTAACAACACAAAAGTAACTAACCAGCCGTACAAAACTAACCTATTCACACTTTTCAAGCATATCTTTAACATATCATTGTTAATTTTACATTGACACTATTGATTTACGTCGCATTTCGAGTATCATTTCGGATAAACATAGCACAAAAATGAGTTCTTTATATACTAACCAGCGAATATATGCTAACATAACAATGTTTTCACATTAATAAAGCTAACATACCATCACATGAACTAAGAAAATAATGTACAACGACAAAATTAACACAATTTACGCACTAATAAACAGTTAACATTAACAAAGTTCCACACTTAACACCAGTAAAGTAACCAGCATTGTATACAAAACGTAACCAATTCATACTTTTTCCATGCATATCTCTAACATATTAACGTTATTTTACATTGACACAGTAATATTTTAAAAAAATTTATCGTAACATTGTCTAGAGCGGAGACCATTACCCCGAAGGAGGGGTAAGGCCTCATCCCTTCGGGCTGAGGCCTAAAACCCGCTTACACCCCTTCGGGGTGATCCCCCCTCTCAGGATTCATACCCTTTCAAAGGGCGCATCCTATTGGGTTTTCTCTCGGGAGGTGATGTGTTGCTTTAGATACTCTTGGTTAATGAAAGCTGTTTATTCGTAAGTTAGGTACGTTATGTTAAATATTACTATGACTGTGTGAAATTAACACTGATTTGTTAGAGAAATGAAGAGTTTTGTAAGATATTACTGTGTTAACTGACGATGATGTGTTAGAAACGTGAGCCTAGGTTAAGTTTTTGTTGAGTAATGTTAGGTTTGCCCGAGAATTTTGCTAGTGTCTACGTTTATTCATAGTTAGAATGATGTTTTACTCGAGACGAGTGACATTTTGATGAAGATAGTGTCAATTCATAGTCCAAGATGCTGGTATCTTTGATAGATTGGTCACTTTTTTTAAGGGATTTTGTTAGATAATACGTCTTTACCTGTTTCTGATATGCGGGATAAGTGGGAACATATCGAGTATTGTATGACCTGTTAGCTACTTTACCTTTGATAAGTAGGGAATTTTAAGGATGTTAGCGGATTATTCATACGCTAGGTATGTTAGGGTTGCATTTGTACATTATATTCTTAGTTCAGGTAATGATATGTTAGCTTTATTGATGCTAAAACTTTGTTGCCAAAGCATATATTCGTAGGTCAGTATATAAAGAACTTATTTTTATGTTATGTTTATCTAAAATGATATTCGAAATATGACTTGGATCAATAGTTCAATAGATCATAGGCGATTGGGTGGGTAGGGGACTGCTGAAATGGATGCTTTGATTTACTGATTTACTGATTTACTGCTTTAAAATCAGTAAACTATCGCGCTTTACTGTGATATTTTATTCAAAGAACTTATTTTTATGTTATGTCAGGATAAAGTTTTGTTATTTTTATGTTATGTTTGGTTAAAACTTTGTTGTCTTTGCAATTATTCGTTGGGGATTATGATATTTAGACGAGGTTATGATGAATTTTTGTTAAATATTACGAAGTTGATGTAAAAATTTCGGTACGTTAGCATTATATTCGTTGTCAGTATGATGATTAGACAGGGTTATGCTAAATTTTTGTTAAATATTACGATGTTAATGTAAAATTAACATTGATATGTTAGAGATATGCTTGGAAAAAGTGTGAATAGGTTACGTTTTGTACGAAGTGTTGGGTACTTTACTGTTGTTAAGTGCGGAAGTTTGTTAATGTTAGTAGTTTATTCGTACGTATGGTGTGTTAGGTTTGTCGTTGTACATTATATTCCTAGTTCAGGTTATGTTAGCTTTATTAATGTAAAAAACTTTGTTACGTTAGCATATATTCGATGGTTAGTATATAAAAAATATTTATATTTTTGTTTATATTTAGTCGAAATGATACTCGAAATATGACATGAATCAATAGATCAATAGATCAAAAGGTCATGGGGGAAGGGGTGGGGAGGAGTTGATGGTTTGATTTACTGATTTACTGATTTACTGCTTTAAAATCAATAACCTATTACAATTTACTATGATATTTTATTCAAAGAACTTATTTTTATGTTATGTTTGGATAAAACATTGTTATGTTTACAATTATTCGTTGGTCTGTATGATATAATTAGACATGGTTATGATAAATTTTTGTTGAATATAACTGTAATGTAAAACTAACGTTAATATGTTAGAGATATGCATGGAAAAAGTATGAATAGGTTACGTTTTGTATGCAATGCTGGTTACTTTACTGGTGTTAAGTGTGTAACTTTATAAATGTTAACTGTTTATTAGTGCGTAAGTTGTGTTAAGTTGGTCGTTGTACATTATTTTCTTAGTTCATGTGATGGTATGTTAGCTTTATTAATGTGAAAACATTGTTATGTTAGCATATATTCGCTGGTTAGTATATTAAGAACTCATTATAATGGTATGATAATCCGACTGATACTGGAAATTAAAATATAAATCATTACAGACTTAATGTAAATTAACAATGATATGTTAGAGATATGCTGAAAAAGTCGTGAATAGGTTACGTTTTGTACGCTGTGCTAGGTACTTTAGTGTTGTTAAGTATGGAACTTTGTTAATGTTAGTAGTTTAATCGTGCGTAAGGTGTGTAAGGTTTTGTCATTGTGCATTATATTCTTAGTTCTGTAATGCTATTGTTAGCTTTATAATGTGAAACAATGTTACGTTAGCATATATTCGTAGATCATAGTATATAAAGAACTTATTTTTGTACTATGTTTTATCCGAAATGGTACTCGATATGTGACCTGAATCATTAGATCGAAAAACAAAAAGTCATGGACGGGATGGGTAGGGAGGGCGAGGAGGGGAACGGGTGGGTTTGATTTTTACTTGAAATAAATTTTTTTTTTTTTTTTTAACCCTGAAATTTAATTTTTTCCTTGCTTTATAAATCGGTAAACATCAACTACTATGAATTTTAATCAAAGAACTTATTTTTATGTTATGTTTGGATAAAACTTTGTTATTTTTATGTTATGTTTGGATAAAACTTTGTTATGTTTGTAACTATTTGCTGGGGATTATGATATTTAGGTAAGGCTATGATAAATTTTTGTTAAATATTACTATGATAATGTAAAAAAACTTTGTTAACGTAGCATATAGTCGTTGGTCCTGATGATAATCGGACAAGGTTATGATACATTTTTTGCTAAATGTTACTGTGTCTTTGTAAGATTAACGTTAATATGTTAGAGATATGCTTGAAAAAGTATGAATAGGATACGTTTTGCCAGCAATGTTAGTTACTTTAATGGTGTTTAGTGTGAAACTTTGTTAATGTTAACAGTTTATTCAGGCATAAGTTGTGTTTGGTTTGTTGTTGTACATTATTTTCTTAGTTTGGGCAATGCTATGTTAGCTTTATTGATGTGAAACCTTTATTACGCTAGTGTACAGTCCTTTTGTTAATGTTAAGCAGTTTATTCAGGCATAAGTTGAGTTAGGGTTGTCGTTGTACACTATTTTCTTAGCTCTGTTATGCTATGTTAGCTTTATTGATGTGAAAACTTTATTACGGTTGCGTATATTCGTTGATTAGTATGATGTTTAGTTAATGTTATGATAACTTTTTGTTAAATATTTTCATGTTAATGTAAAATTAACATTGGTATGTTAGAGGTATGCTTGAGAAAGTATCAATAGGCTACGATTTTTGTGTGTTATGGTAGTTACTTTACTGCTGTTAAGTGTGAACCTTTGTTAACAAAACCAGAATCAATGGTATTGCCTAATGTTTCGAAAATGCCCCAGACAAGAATCATAGGTATTGCCTAATGTTTCGAAAACAGGGAGGAGTTTGAGCAAATTCTCGAACTGATTGGTTGAAAGAAAGAATCTCATTACCTCCGAGGACAGCTTACGCATCCTATTTCCATCAGTACGACATTTTTCACTGTGCTGGTATGATGGCATCTCCTCGCATCTCTACGCTTGTTGCTGATATCTTTACGAGGTCTTTCGTTATACCAAATGATGTGTCATTTATATTTATTTGTAAACCAAATGGAGACCGATCCGTTGGCTGTATTCCTGCCATAGGTTAAAATAATAGACCCTTATTCATTTCTAATGAAGAATTCATCAAGATTATCTACATCGTTGCAGGTTGGGAAACGGATGAGCGAGTGTTATCCGATGCATCGAGGAGTAGTGAAATATCTGATTGGGGAGACAATGGGAATGGCTCTAATAGAATATATGCTGCCTCCTCATCGTGTGACAATGTTAAAAGCCTTGATGTACGCTGCTATTGGAGACCAATCGATGGGGCTACTTTCTGGCGTACAATTATAGGTTTCACAGTTCGAACATCTGAAAATATTACAGCTTTCATTAAAATAAAAAATGAAATAACATCGCATCTTAACTGTGTTGACATACTCGAGGACCTAATACATATAGCTCACGGTGTAATCTATGAAATTTACACTGAAACATGCGGTTTACCATATAATGCAATATACAGGAGTGCTCTAATAACTATCAGCTTGGATACGTTTACCTCTCTCTGGAGCGAAAGAATGAATGCTGTTGAACCAAAATATGTAGAAAAATGGTTTAGTGTTGCATGTGACATTTATATTTACATCCTTTCAAGGGGTGTTGAATCTCTGGAGAGATATATAGAACTTGCTCAAATTATACAGAATCCTCTGTCCCCTGAATAGATGATTTAATATGTTTAAAATAAAGCATATGTTTTTATGTATTTATATAATGCTCTTTCCATTGAAAACTTGTTTTACTTCCCTCTATCATGTGACCATTATTGGTTAGGTTGCTATTGAAGGATGTTTATTCGAGCAGCTGGTGTGTGTTAAGTATGTTATGTTCATAGTTTAACTCTATCGAGGGTAAAACTTTGGTATGTTAGCTGTTATCCTAATAGATCAAGAGATCGATAGATCAATAGATCAATAGCTCTAAAGATCAAGGATGGGTTGGTGAGGGTGAGGTATTGGACCGATTTACTGATTTACTGTTTTTACTGTTTTAGTGTATGTAAAAAAAATTTTTTTTACGTTATAAACATAAAAAGAATAAAATTTTTAGTAAAAACAAAAAGTTTTAAAGAAATAAAGTTAAAAAATATTTTTAAAAAAAAAAAAAAAAAACAAAACAAAAAGTTTTAAAGAAATAAAATTACCTTGCTAATGTTATAAAACATAAAGACATTAGCAAAAACATAAAATGTTTTTAATAAATTTGTTATGTTGATCCTTTTACACGCAAGAATCAAAATGTATAGCCTAATGTTTCGAAAATGAACCAAACAAGAATCATAGGTATTGCGTAATGTTTCGTAAAGTGGGAGGAGTTTGAACATTTTTTCGACTTGTATCTGATAACTCTAGTGAAACAGGAAATACAAATACAAACGTGAAACGTATTGCTCGTAAGACCTGGGTGTGAAAATACAATTTTGCATGCTGTGTTACTTACTTTTCTGTCGTTAAGTATGAAACTATGTTAATGTTAGCTTTTTATTCGTGGTTAAGATATGTTAGGTTTTGATGTTGTACATTATATTCTGAGTTCAGGCTATGATATGTTAGCTTTATTGATATGAAGACTTTGTTACGTTAGCATATATTCATTGGGTATTATGATAATTAAATTAGGTTATGATAAATTTTTGTTAAAAGTTACTATGTTAATATAAATCAACAGTGATATGTTAGAGATATGATTGAAAAAAAAGTGCGAATAGTTTACGGTTTGCCTGCAATGTTAGTTACTTTACTGCTGTTAAGTATGGAACTTTGTTAATGTTGGCTGTTTATTCGTGGTTAAGATATGTTAAGTTTTGGCATTGTACATTATATTCTGAGTTATGTTTATGATATGTTAGCTTTATTGATGTGAAGACTTTGTTACGTTAGCATATATTCGAGGGTCAGTGATCATGAAAATACATACACGAGCAGAAAAACGATTATGGTATAGCGATTGTACATGGTATTATTTGAACCAATATGGTTCGTTCGTCCATCGTATACTTGTTTACGTTCTTCTGATTGGTCGAAAGAAAGAATCTCATTAACTTTTGAGTCTGTTTATACATACGATTTTCGTCAGTAAGACATTTTTCGCTGTGTTGGTATGATGACATCTCATTCTGCTCCTAAGCTCGTTAGAAATATATTTACGAGGACCTTCTTAATACCCAACGATATGGTATTTATATTTTTTCGTCAAACGAATGGAGAGCGATGTATTACCTGTATTCCATTCAGAGGTGCAGATAATAGACCTTTATTCATTTCGGTTGAAGAATTCATCAGATTGTCGATACCACGGAAGCTTAGGTAAAGGCTAATTATGGGTCATCTGATGGATGCCTCCGGTGAATATCTATCAGACGGTGACAGTGCAAGAGGTTATAATAGAATAGAGGTTGTTTTCAACGCATCTGAAAATGTTAAAAGTATTGATGTACGCAACTATTGGAAACCCCTCGATGCTGTCACATTCGTACGTACATGTATAGGTTTCAATGTTCATTCATCTGAAAATATTACAGCTTTGGTTAAATCAAAACGAATTAACGATCTCAATCTTAATAGATGTCGAAATACTTGGGACTTAATTCATATAGCACACGGTGTAATCTACGAAATTTACAAAGAAACATGTGGTTTACCGTATAATGCGATATACAGGAGTGCGCTAACAACTATCAGCAAGGATACGTTTACTTCTCTCTGGACCGAGACAGTGCGTGCTAATGAATCTGTGTATGCCAAAGAATGGATTAGGGCAGTAAGCGATATTTATACTTACATCCTTTCAAAGGGTATTGAATCTCTGAGAATATGTAGAACTGCTCAATTTATTACAGAATCCTCTGTCCCTTGATTAGATGAATTAATATGTTTAAAATAAAACGTATTCTATCGTTTGTCAATCAATGATGAATGTAAAGGGACTAAGTCTTGAGTGCGCTAGAGTCTTACATGAGGGTATGTTGTTACCTGTGCTATTGTATGGTAGTGAGACTATGGTCTGGAATAAGAAGTATAGATCTAAAGTTCAATGTGTTCAGATGGACAATCTTAGGGGCATGCTAGGTGTGAAAAGAAATAATAAAGTGAGGAATGAACGTATTAGAGAGTTGTGTGGTGTGAAGAAAGGGTAAATGAGAGAATAATAAAGTATGTTGAGATGGTTTGGTCATGTTTAAAAAGGATGAATAAAAGTCGGTTGTTTAAAGCGGATTGTTATAGTGGAGATGTTGGGGTTGGGAGCCGGACCTGCTGGGAGACCGAAGAGAAGTGGATTGAGTCGGTGAAACGGAATGTCTGAAGGAGAGAAAATGTGCAGTTTGCA
The DNA here is from genome assembly GCA_015478945.1 of Trachelipus rathkii. Lineage (NCBI taxonomy): Eukaryota > Metazoa > Arthropoda > Malacostraca > Isopoda > Trachelipodidae > Trachelipus > Trachelipus rathkii. Next base: position 97,149 of record JABUQX010003368.1, on the reverse strand, counting down.
GAGGCGAGATTAAGGTTGGCGTGATAGGAAGAGAATGCGGGGTTTTGTATGGGGGCATGGTTGTGGTCCACCTGGGCCAGGGGATGAACCCTTACATTGACGATTTACCATAGTGAGGGTCCGTCGCGGTCCCATGATGCTCTAGGGTGGATTTTCTGTCTGTGACGAGCTCTCACTAATTAATGGTACAGAGGGGGCGGTAAGGCTGGGCTTTCTTTTCAACGTTTGTCATGTTCTCCTACTGCTTTTCTTTTCTGATGCTTGTAGCGCACCTTACCCCCAATCTTGGGGCAAAGAGGAAGCTGAAGAAAAAAAGAAAGAAAAATAAAACGTATGTTTTATGTATTTATTTAATGCTCTTTTCATTGAAAATTATATGCTATAAAAAATGAAAACTTGTTTTACTTCCCTCCATGTGAACTTTATTGGTTAAGATGCTAGTGATGGCTGTTTATTCGTACTGCTGCTGTGTGTTAAGTATGTTATGTTCGTAGTTTAACTTTAACGGAGGTAAAAACTTTGTTATGTCAGCTGTTATCAAAATAGATCAATAGATCTATAGATCATGGATGAGTTGGGAATGGTTTGAGTTACTGATTTACTGTTTTAGTGTATGTAAAAATGTAAAATTTTTACGTTATAAACATAAAAAAAATTAAAAGTTTTAGTAAAAAACAAAAAGCTTTAAAGAAATAAAATTAAAATTAAAAGTTTTTTTTAAAAAATAAAAAAGTTTTAAAGAAATAAAATTAAAAATAAAAAATTTTTTTAAAAACAAAAAGTTTTAAAGAAATAAATTAAAAATAAATAAAAAGTTTTTTAAAAACAAAAAAAAGTTTTAAAGAAATGAAGTTAAAAGATAAATAAAATAAATAAACAAACACAGCGTGCTACTGATTTGTTAAATGAATATTTTCCGCATCAGCGTCGTATCTGTTCGTTCTATATGCATTGTTAGTTACTTTACTGTTGTTAAATATGGAACTTAACAGTTTATTCGAGCGTAAGGTATGTTAGGTTTTGTCATTGTACATTATATTCGTAGTTCAGTTGATGCTATGTTTGCTTTATTGATGTGAAAACTTTGTTACGTTAGTATATATTCATTGATCAGGATGACAATTACACAAGGTTATGATAAAATTTTGTTAAATATTACTATGTTAATGTGAAAATATCCATGATATGTTAGAAAAAGTGTGAGTAGGGTGTGTTAGATTTGTCATTGTACATTATACTCTTAGTTCTGATTATGACACTTTAGCATTATTGATGTGAAAACTTTGTTACGTCAGCATATATTCAATGTTCGTATTGATAATTAGAGGGGGGGGGTCAAGGTTATGATACAAATTTTGTAAATATATACTACGTTAATGGTAAAAATATCCCGGATTGGGGTAGGGAGGGGTGAGGGGTGGGTGGTTTGATTTACCGATTTACAGGTTTAGGGTATGTAAAAACACAATTTTCTTAAGTTATAAATATGAAAAGCGTAAAATTTTAGTAAAAACAAACTGTTTAAAGCATATAAAACAAAATAAATGAAAGTTTTGTGTTATGTTATACAAAATATGACATGAATCAATAGATCATAGATGGGGAGGGTCGTGAGGCTGGGGAGGCTGGGGCTCTGGAGGCTCTGGAGGCTTTGGAGGATCTGGAGGCTCTGGATGCTCTGGAGGCTCAGGAGGCTCTGAAGGCTCTGGAGCCTGTTTGATTTATATAAAAAACATAAATTTTTAAGTTATAAACTTAAAAAGAATAAAAAATGTTTAATTTTTTTTCTTTTAAATTTTTTTTAAAAAAAATTTAAATTTTTTAAAAAAATTTTTTAATTATTATTTAATTTTTTTTTTAATTTTTAAAAAAAAAATTTTTAAATTTTTTAAAAATTTTTTTTTGTTTTTTAAAAAAAATTTTTAATTGTTTTTTAATTTTTATTTTTTTTATTTTTTTTTTTTTTTTTTTTCGAGGATACATCATAAGAAAGATGTATACCAAGTTTCGTCGTTCTATGTCAATATTTCAGGTTTTAAGGAGCCGGTAACCCCCATTTGGGTGTATATAGCTATTTAACCCATATATGATGTGAGTACCTTATATGAAGATTGTATACCGAGTTTCAGCTTTCTACGTCAATATTTAA
>JABUQX010003368.1:85000-90000 GCA_015478945.1 Trachelipus rathkii | reverse complement strand
TGGCAAGTGTAAATTTATGACTTTTAAAGTCTAAAAAGAATAATTAATGTTTTAGGGGAATGAAAATAGCAAATGCAGGTTTATCCTTTGTGTTTAAAGAAAGAAAGAAGCAATCAATTTTCATTTGACATTTTTCTTTAAGAGGAAAATTGCTTTATTTTATAATTATTACTTAAGGGGAAAAAATCTTGGAACTCTCAATATTATTATTATTATTATTATTATTATTATTATTATTATTATTATTATTATTATTATTATTATTATTATTATTATATATATATATATATATATATATATATATATATATATATATATATATATATATATATATATATATATATATATATATATATATATATATATATATATATATATATATATATATATATATAATTTATTTATCTATATATATATATATATAATATATATTATATATATATTATATATATATATGTATTATTATATTATTACACTAAGCACTTTGTTCCCGCTTGAGCGGGGTAGTGGTGCGTACAGCCTTCCTCATTCACACCCCCCTCATCTCGCCCTCACACCTCCTCCACCTCCCCTCTATCCCTCGCCAACTCCATACCCTCTTCCTCCCCCATCCCTCCCTCCTCCAACATCTCCTTTATTCCATCCATCCACCCTCCTTCTTGCTCTCCCCCCTCCTCTCCTTCCTATTCCCTCCGCCTCCCAAACTCTTCTAACCACTCTCTGCTCCTCCATTCTCACTAAATGCCCATACCATCTTAACATTCCCTTCTCCGCTCTTCCCACCAGCCCCTTCCTCCAATCACACCTCTCCCTCACCACCCTATTCCTGATCCTCTCCCTTCTGCTAACCCCACAAACCGCTCTCAACCCCTTCATCTCAAATACTTCCAACTTTTTCCTGGACCTAGCATTCAACCCCCACGTTTCACACCCATACAGCACCGCTGGTACACAGATTTTTTCGAACATACTCATCTTAACTTTCCGTGATAGATCCCCCCCTTTCCATATTTCTCTCAGGCCACTCAACGCCCTCATTCCTTCACCAATTCTATGTTTCTATCTCCTCCTTCATCCCTCCCCCCTTACCCAACTCCATCCCTAAATTTCTTAAAATCTTTACTTTTTCCATTACTATACCTACTCTAACCTCCAACCCCTCCCCCTCCTCACCTTCCTCCTCCTCAAACACTAACACTTTACTCTTACCTGGATTTATTTTAAGCCCCTTTTGTCCACACACCCTCTCAAACTCCCTCACCAAATACCTCAGCCCTTCCGCGTTCTTCGCCACTAGGGCAGTATCATCCGCAAACAGTATCATTTTCACTCCCCTTCTTATCAATCCCATTCATCAATTCCACCCCCCTCCCCTCCCTCACCATTCCTCTGCACACACTCTCCATAAACAAGTTGAATAGCCATGGCGACATTACACACCCCTGCCTCAATCCACACACCGTCCCAAACATCTCACTCTCCCCTCCTAACACTCTCACACACATTCTGCTATTCTTATAAAAAGCCCTAATACCTTTCCCTAAATTACCCCCCACCCCATTTTCCTCCAACACCCTCCACATTTCACCCCTATTCACTCTATCATATGCTTTCTCTAAATCTAAAAAAACATCCATACACTTTCCCTTTTCTCTCAATACTTTTCTCTACAAGCATCTTTAGTGTGAACACTTGGTCCACACACCCTCTTCCCTCCCTAAATCCTCCTTGTTCTTCCCCCACTCTCCCCTCCGTTAAACCTCTTACTCTCTCAATCAGTATTCTTCCGTACACTTTTCCTACCACACTTAAAAGACATATACCCCTATAATTCCCACATTCCATCCTATCCCCTTTCCCCTTATACAGCGGGAACCAAACATCCATCCCTCCAATCCTGTGTACCTCCCCACTCTCCAACAATATGTTATATAACCTATAACAACCATTCCTCCACCCCTATACCTCCATTCTGTAACATTTCCATTCTCACCCCATCCAGACCTGCGGACTTCCCTTTTTTTCCTTTATTCAAGGCCCTAATAATTTCCTCCATTTGAATTTCATCCTCCCCCTCCCTCCCCACTTCATTTCCCATCCTCACCTCTTGTATATCTTCCTCCCCTACCCCACCCCCTTCATTCAATAGTCCACTAAAATACTCCCCCCATCTCTTCCTCACCCTATCCCCTCCTCCTATCCAATCCCCATCTCCTCCCTTAATCCTCTCCCCCAACCCCTCTTTCCTCTTCCTTTTTTTATTAACTTCTTTCCAGAACATCTTATTCCCCGATTCAAAATTTTCCGTCACTTTTCTACACCATTCCTCTTTTGCTCTTCTCTTCGCCCTCTCCACCGCCTTCTTTGCTTCCACTCTAACCCTTCTATATTCCTCCCAACTATCTTCTCCCCTACCTCCCAACCATTTCACATAGCCTCCTTTTCCTTTTCACCACCTCCTTCACCCTCCTCACTCCACCAACTCACTCCCTTCCTTCTGCTTGCACCCACCTTTTACTCCACATACCCTTTCTAGCCTCTTCACATACTGCCCTCTCTAAATCTCTTCCACTCCCCCCCACCTCCCCCATTCCCGTCCCTCTCACGTTTCTCCACTTGTTCCTCCATACTTCTCCTAAACTCCCTCTTACATGCTGTCTCCTCAATTTTTCCACCTTTATCACTTCCACTCTCCTCTTTTCTCCCCTTTCCCTCACCATCTCCTCTCCCCCCACCCTTATCCTAGCAATCCCCAAAAAGTGATCCGATATCCCCCTCCCCGCCCCTCTAAACACATTTACATCTAATAATCTACCTCTATCTTTCCCATTTACACACACATAATCTAGAATCGCCTTCCCCCCCGTTATCTCACTCTTCCATGTATACTTGTGATTATCCTTTTTTTTAAACCACGTATTCCCCACTATCATTCTTCTTTCAACACACAACTCTATCAGACTTTCTCCATTCTCATTCCTCTCTCCTACCCCAAAAGGTCCTATTATTCTTCCTACCTCCTCCCTTCCCACTCCAGCATTCAAATCTCCCAATAGACAAATTTTTTCATTTACCCCAAAACTCTCCCAACACTCATTCAATTCTTCCCAAAATCTTTCTCTCTCCTCCTCTCTCGCTCCATTCACTGGTGCGTATGCACAAATGAACACCCACATTTCCCCCCCGAATTTCACTTTTACCCACATTAACCTAGAACTCACCTGTTTACACACCCTCACCTTGTCCCACATCTCTTTCCTCATAACTATTCCCACCCCCTCCCTCGCCCTCACTCTCTCGCTCACCCCCGATACCATACCCTTGTATTTGCCGAAATCCAACTCCCTCTTTCCCTTCAACTTAGTTTCTGTTATTCCTAACACATCTACCCTTTTCTCCTCAAACATCAGTCCCACTTCCTCCCTCTTCAAATCCTCGTTTACCCCCCTCACATTCATACACCCCACCCTAATTACCACTCTCCTCCCCATCTTCCCTATTTCTATATAAAGTCAATCAATCAGGCTGTACGCTTTACGGGACCCCCCACCTTAGGTGCTTCCCAACACCTAGGGCTACCACCCCGCTCACCAACCCACACCAACAACACCAAAATACGTTAAAATAATATACAAAAAAATAAAAACAACTATCAATTTAAATCCACTCCCACACCTCCCCCTCCTCCCTCTCCCCACGACAACGCCAACAAAAATACCAAAATACAAAAAATATAAAAAATAAAGGTTAACCCACACTCCAGCAATATTTATTTATTCCTACGTTAAAATAGATAAAAATTTATACAAACAATTATTATAAAATTTATCGTTCCAAAAATACAGCTTGACAAATCGAGTCACTTTATTCTCACAGACTTAACACTATAAAAATTTTTCAAAAAGTATTCTTATATACATCTATTTATTAAAAGTATTCCAAAAGAAAATCATTAAAATTTATGTTTTTCCTCTTAAAGCCAGTAAATTGTGCGCTTTCTTCAGCCTTCTAGTAATACTTATAAAATATTGTATAAAAATTCATGTATTAAAATCTATAAAACATTCCATACACATTCCTACGTTTATTCCTACGTTAAAATAGATACAAATTTATGACAAACAATTATTATAAAATTTCTCGTTCTAAAAATACAGCTTGACAAATCGAGTCACTTTGTTATCACAAACTTAACACTCCTAAAGTTTTCCAGAAAGCATTCTTATATACATCTATTTATTAAAAGTATTCTAAAAGAAAATCATTAAAATCCATGTTTTTCCTTAAAGCTAGTAAATTGTGCGCTTTCCTCAGTCTTCCAGTAATACTTATAAAATATACATAAAAAAAATTCATGTATTAAAATTTATAAAACATTCCACACATTAATAAGTATTTAATCAACATATCACCATTTTTCGAATAAAACAATAAACTTATTCCCGAATGAAAAGTCAAGAAGTTCTAGTAAATTTTCTCATGAAATCGGCATCATCTGCACTCACCCAAAACCCATATATATATATATATATATACAATGTCCTTCCAAAATGATTTATATATTACTATACGTTACGCTGCATTAGGTAAGTGGTAGGAATTTTTAGTAAAATTATCCATGTTAGTAGTTGTGTCCTATCAATTATCAATTGTTCCGGCTTCAATAATTTTCCTGAATTTTTGTGATTTTCCTGAGTAATAGAATAATTTATGCCAATAGCACGCTTTATATATTGATTTTTTCACTAGTGATTAGTAGCTAAATAGTTACAATTGATATGCTTGCATGCACACACAGTAGGTAGATCCAGGTTATGCAACAAACTTAATTTATTTGCAATTCACGAGGCCTAAACTTTGCTTCAGTGAAATGCCGAACTCGCCGAACGACACAAATGTCTACAGGTAAATTACCTGCAGGTAATCAATAATTGCTCCGGCCTCATCAATTTTCCTGAATAACCGTGATAATTTATGCCCTTAGCACGTTTTATATACTG
>JABUQX010003368.1:72500-80000 GCA_015478945.1 Trachelipus rathkii | reverse complement strand
CAGCTACTTTCCAGGCTACTTCCCAACTTTCATGAACTTTCCTGAGCCTTCTATGCTATAACGTCATCACTCAGCTACTTTCCAGAGCTTTACAGAGCTACTTTCCATGTTAATAATAACACATCCAGGTTAAAAAAAACTGTTTTTTTTTTACCCCATTTTGGAAAATTTGATGGGGTAAAAAAAAAAAATTTTTTTTTTTAGAGGACATAAAATAATTTTAAAAAAAAATTATTAGTTTGCCCAAGTTCCTCCATCAATATGTAGTAACTACCAAAAAAAATTTTTTTTTAAATGTAATACATTTGAAATGGTAGCAAAAGTTGTAAAAACTGTAAAAAAGTTTTGCAGCCATTTTTTAACTGGGGTTCGACATTTGTTATCGCTGATTACTGTCAATTTAGAGCAGCCCATTTTCTTTTGGCATTTTTATAGATAATAAAGAGGGCTACCAGAATAGCCCATAAAATTCAAAAAAATATTTTCAGGAAAGGGGGGAGGGGTTTTGTTTTTTTTACCCCACCAACCTCAGAAACTTTTTTTACCCCGCCTGACTATTATTTATAATTATAATTATAATTATAATAATAATAATAATAATAATAATAATAATAATAATAATAATAATAATAATAATATAATAATGATAATTATAATAATAATAATAATAATAATAATAATAATAATATAAATATAATTATTATAATTATAATAATTATAATAATTATAATAATTATAATTATAATTATAATTATAATTATATTATAATTAATAATTATATTATAATTATAATTATAATTATAATTAATAATAATAATAATAATAATAATAATAATAATAATAATAATAATAATAATAATAATAATAATAATAATAATAATAATAATAATAATAATAATAATAATAATAATAATAATAATAATAATAATAATATAATAATAATTTATAATTAATAATTATAATAAATAATTCTAATTATAATTTAAATTATATTATTATTATAATTAATGTTATTAGTTATTCTTTAATTATTATTATTAAATAAGAATTATTAATATTGTTATTCTTATTAATTACATTACGTTATAATTATAATTATATATATATTATAATTTATATTTAATTATAATTATAATTATAATTATAATTATAATTATAATTAAATAATTATAAATTATAATTGATATTTATTAGTATATTATCTTATTATTATTAATCTAATTATTAAATTATTATTTTATTTTATTATTATTATTATTATTATTATTTTATTATTGATTATTATTATATATTAATTATTATTAATTATTATTATATAATATTATTATTTATTATTATATTATAATTATTATTTTATTATTATTTATTAATTATTAATATTATATTATTATTATATATTATTATTTATTATTTTATTATTATTATATTATTTTAATATTAATTATTATTATTATTATTATTAATATTAATATAATATAATATTATTATTATAAATTATTAGATATTATTATTTTATAATTATTTATTATTATTATTATTATTATTATTATTATTATAATAATTATTTTTATTATTATATAATTATTTATTTATTGATTATTATATTATATTATTATTATAATAATCATTATCATTATCATTATCATTATCATTATCAGTTGATCATTCTAGTCTATTTTCATATCATTATTATTTTATTATTATTATTATTATTATATTAAATTATAATTATAATTATAATTATAATTATAATCATTTTCTTTTATTTAAAAAATAATATATAATTATAATTATAACCTAAAATTATAATTATTATTATTAAATATTTTTATTTTATTATTATTTTTATTTATTAATATTATTATTATTATTATTGATTATTTTTAATCATTATTATCTATTATTATTATTATTTTTATTATTATTTCTTCTTTTTTTTATTTTTTCTAATATTATTTTTTATTATTATATTATTATTATTATTATTATTACTTAATTATAATTATAATTATAATTAATAATATAATTATAATTATAATCTATATTATTATTAAATTATAATTATAATTTATAGATTATAACATTATAATTATCATTATAATTATAATTATTATAATTAATAATTATAATATAATTATAATTATAATTATAATTTAATTATTATTATAATTATTATAATTATTATAGTTATTATAGTTATTATAATTATTATAATTATTATAATTATTATAATTATTATAAATATTATTAATTATTATAATTATTATTAATTATTATTATTATTATTATTATTATTATTATTATTATTATTATTATTATTATTATTATTATTATTATTATTATTATTATTATTATTATTATTATTATTATTTTTATTATTTTTATTATTTTTATTATTTTTATTATTATTATTATTTTTATATTAATATTATTTTAATTATTATTATAAATTATATTATATTATTTATAATTATAATTATAATTATAGTCAGATGGGGTAAAAAAAACAAAAATCTTTAACTTTTGTTTTTCTCCTCATACACTTGACATATAGAAATGCTATGGTATACATGTTATTGAGGTTGGTATTAGTGAAGGTATGGAATAGGTATTAAATTTTTTTTTTTTCTTAAAAATCCAAAAAACAAGATTTTTTTTACCCCATTTGAAGATTTCTAAGCTACTTTCAGCTACTTTCAATGCTTCTAGCCGTTTTACTGAGTGCTCATGTACTTTCCTGAGTGTTTTTCACCCATACCCCCTTTGTTCTAGTTCTTCTATGTACTTTCATGAGCATTTTTCTCCCTACCCCCCTTTGTTCTAGCCTCGTCATCATTCAGCTACTTTCCAAGCTACTTTCCAACTTTTATGTACTTTCATGAGCATTCTATGCTCTGACGTCATCACTCAGCTACTTTCCAGAGCTACTTTCCATATTTCCAGGTACTTTCCAATTTCCAGATACTTTCCAAAGCTACTTTCCAAACTACTTTCAATGCTTCTAGCTGTTTTCCTGAGTGCTTATGTACTTTCCTAATCATTTTTCACCCCTACCTCCCTTTGTTCTAGCTATTCTATGTACTTTCATGTGTTTTTCTCCGTACCCCTTTTGTTCTAGCCACCTCATCATCATTCAGCTACTTTCCAAGCCACTTTCCAACTTTTATGTACTTTCATGAGCATTCTATGCTATGACGTCATCACTCAGCTACTTTCCAGAGCTACTTTCCATATTTTCAGTTACTTTCCAAAGCTACTTTCCAAATTTCCAGCTACTTTCCAAACTACTTTCAATGCTTCTAGCTGTTTTCCTGAGTGCTCATGTACTTTCCTGAGCGTTTTTGTCACCCCTACCCCCTTGTTGTCTAGCTCTTCTATGTACTTACAGACCCTACCCCTTTGTTCTAGCCTCAGTCTAACTTACTACTTTCAGCTACTTTCCCAGGTACTTCCCAACTTTTCATGAAACTTTCTGCTTCCTATGCTATAACGTCATCACTCAGCTACTTTTCAGAGCTTTACAGAGTACTTTACAGGTTAATCATAACACAATCCAGGTTAAAACAACTGTGTTTTTTTTTACCTCATTTTGGAAAATTTGATGGTGGTTAAAATTTTTTTTTTTTTTTCGGAAGAAAATAATTTTTAAAAAATTAAAAGTTATTAGTTTCCCAAGTTCCTCCGATCAAATATGTAGTAACTACCAAAAAAAAATTTTTTTTAAAATGTAATACATTTGAAATGGTAGCAAAAGTTGTAAAAACTGTAAAAAAGTTTTGCAGCCATTTTTTAACTGGGGTTCGACATTTGTTATCGCTGATTACTGTCAATTTAGAGCAGCCCATTTTCTTTTGGCATTTTTATAGATAATAAAGAGGGCTACCAGAATAGCCCATAAAATTCAAAAAAATATTTCAGGAAAAGGGTGGAAGGGTTTTGTTTTTTTTAATTATAATAATAAATCGGAAAAATGTAAATTCACAAGAATATAATATAATAATATAATAATAATAATAATAATAATAATAATAATAATAATAATAATAATAATAATAATAATAATAATAATAATTATAATTATAATTATAATTATAATTATAATTATAATTTATATTTATTATTATTATTATTATTATTATTATTATTATTATTATTATTATATTATTATTATAATTATAATTATAATTATAATTATAATTATAATTATAATTATAATTATAATTATAATTATAATTATAATTATAATTATAATTATAATTATAAATTAAATTATAATTTATAATTAATTATAATTAATTTTTTTATTATTTCTATTATTTTAAGAATTATAAAAATAAGTATAATTATAATTATAAATTATAATTATATATTATAATAATAATTAATAATTATAATTATAATTAATAATTATTATTATTATTATTATTATTATTATTATTATTATTATTATTATTATTATTATTATTATTATTATTATTATTATTATTATTTTATTATTATTTTTGTAATTATTAAAATATATCATTATATTATTAATTTATTTATTTATAATTATTAATTATTATTATTATTACTAATTATTAAATAATACATAAATAATTATAATTATAATTACAATTACAATTACAATTACAATTACAATTACAATTACAATTACAATTACAATTACAATTACAATTAAAATTACAATTAATTACAATTACAATTATAATTATAATTATAATGATAATTACTATCATAAATTAATAATTATAATTAAAATTAAAATTAAATTAAAAATTAAAATTAAAATCAAAATTAAAAATTAAAATTTAAAATTAAAATTAAAAATTAAAATTAAAATTAAAATTAAATAAAAATTAAAATTAAAAATTAAATTAAAATTAATTATTATTATTATTATTATTATTATTTATTATTTTATTATGTATTATTGTTTTTATATTTTTATTTTACTATTTTGTTTTATTATTATTATTATTATTATTATATCTAATTGGTTATTATCCTTTTTAGTAATTATATTAAAATTCATTATTAAATATATTATTATGACTTATTATTACTTACTAGTATTATTTTGATTATTTTTGCTTATAAAATTGAATCATTAATATTATTATTATTATTATTATTATTATTATTATTTCATAATTATTATTTTGATTACTGATTATTACTAATAATATTTATCTTATTTTATTTTTATTTTTATTTTTATTTTTATTTTTATTATTATTATTTATTATTATTATTATTATTATTATTATTATTATTATTATTATTATTATTATTATTATTATTATTATTATTATTATTATTATTATTATTATTATTATTATTATTATTATTACGAATCTTGCTCTTTTAAATTGCTTAAATTCTTTGAAGACTATTTTATTATAATGTGAAATAAAAATATACTTAAAGGAATATTAAAACCCAATTCAGAGCCATTTAACTCCCTCTTCTTCATACTCCCTCTCCCAAGATTCCTACTCGTATTATTACCCTCCCGTAAAATTATTCTCTCCCACTTTATTATCCCCTCTTCGCCAAATCTCCCCAAAAATAGTCAATATTAAAACTCTAGAATTTTTGCAAATATTACGTTATTATTGCAAATTATTGCATTTTTATATCAAAAGTTTTAACATTTATATTCAGATTTTTTGCCTGATTAAATCTTGGATGAAAAATTAGATAAAAATATTTAGATATTCTTTTAGATAACAGAATTAAATGTATATAAAAATTCTTTAAACTTTGTTCGGAATATTGAAAGTTTATTTCTACATTTTTTTAATACTTTATATATTGATTTGCTTACCATATTTACTTATATATTTATTTATTTATTTAAAAAGAAATTTATTACTCTATTTATAATACATCTTTATTTCCTTATGTTATTTTCATGTCTCATGCCATTGGACCCCAACGTAAGTTCCTTTGCTCAGAAGGGTACTGAACAGCTACCAAGAGTACTATAAGATTTTTAATTATTATCCACATAACTGGTACTATAATTTGTACAAAAGATTTTAAATAAGTAGTAATTGTATTATTAATTAGCTAGTTTAGCAGAGCTGTATTAATTATATGAATTACATAGTAAAATATTAGTAAATCCTAAATCTCATATTATTATTGTTATTATTATTATTATTATTATTATTATTATTATTATTATTATTATTATTATTATTATTATTATTATTATTATTATTATTATTATTATTATTATTATTATTATTATTTATTATTATTATTATTATTATTATTATTATTATTATTATTATTATTATTATTATTATTATTATTATTATTATTATTATTATTATTTGCGAATAATTAATAATTTATAATAAGCACAATAATTAATAGATATGTTTCTACTTGTTTCTGTAACAAAGAACAAATATATATAATATAACCACTAAAGTGTCTCTATGTCTCGGTAGAGCGACAGAGTCGCATGGTCAGGGTCCGGATCCTAGGTAAAAATCCCCTCGAGAAGTTCCCCTCCTGGAATAGGGCTATGCCCCTGAGGTAGAAACATAAAAAAAAAACAGTTTTTATTCAAAGCAACTTGAAATACTGTTAAAAAGAAATAAATACTATTTTCCAAACTTGAGAGAGAGAGAGAGAGAGAGAGAGAGAGAGAGAGAGAGAGAGAGAGAGAGAGAGAGAGAGAGAGAGAGAGAGAGAGAGAGAGAGAGAGAGAGAGAGAGGTGCACAGAATAGAAACTTGTGCATAGAAGGCTACATGCTTGGTTGAGAAGCTCATTTACAACTTCTGTATCAAATTATACTACGCCCAATATTATGAAGGAGGAATCAATTAATGTATCATAATAATGGCTCTCTGAAATTAAATAAAAATGAAGTAATACATGAAAAATTTTGAATATATATATATATATATATATATATATATATATATATATATATATATATATATATATATATATATATATATATATATATATATATATATATATATATATATATATATACATGCTCTTTAAATATATATATATATATATATATATATATATATATATATATATGCAAAAATCTTTTGAGAGTTTTCAAACAGCTCAAATTCTTAAAATGTAAAGAAACAATTTAAAACCACTTAAGAACTAAATAGGGAAATCAAAATATTAAAAAATTAAACAGTAGTTTACACGTTTCGAGACTAGTACAATGTCTCCTCCTCAGAACTTAAATAAAAATAAAATTAATTTTGACAAAATAAATAATAAAATTAAAATATGAAATATAAAAAATGAAAGCAAATTAACAGATGGCAACATAATTACTTCACAATAAATTATTTCATCATAAATATTTAATTTTATCAGATATGAAATTTCTTGTTATTAGATCAAAAAATTAAAGAATCCTTCCGAAATATTAAAATTAGATTTAGTTGAAATAAAAAAAGATTCTAATAATTGATTTAGATTTTTATCCCTTGAATTAAACAAAAAA
>JABUQX010003368.1:47500-60000 GCA_015478945.1 Trachelipus rathkii | reverse complement strand
AATTTTTGGGGTATTTTAGTATTACTATTTAGTATTTAAAACAGTTCTTTGAAATTTTTATGGTATTTTAATATTAGTATTTAGTACTTAAAAAGAATTCGTTGAAATTTTTTGGGTATTTATTATTTAAAAGAGCTCTTTGATTTTTTTTGGTATTTTAGTATTATTTTTTAGCATTTAAAAAAAGTTCTTTGATTTTGTTTTGTATTTTAGCATTAGTACTTAGTATTTAAAAGAGTTCTTTGAATTTTTGGGGGGAATTTAGTATTAGTATTTAGTATTTAAAAGAGTTCTTTGAAATTTTTGGGGGAATTTAGTATTAGTATTTAGTACTTAAAAAGAATTCTTTGAAATTTTTGGGCATTTAGTATTTAAAAGAGCTCTTTGATTTTTTTTTGGTATTTTAGTATTAGTTTTTAGTGTTTAAAAAGAGTTCTTTGAATTTTTTTGGGTATTTTAGCATTATTATTTAAAAGAGTTCTTTGAATTTTTGGGGGTATTTAAGTATTAGTATTTAGTATTTAAGTATTAGTATTTAGTATTTAGCATTTTTTTGGTATTTTAGTATTAGTATTTAGTTTTTAAAAGAGTTCTTTTAAATTTTGGGGGTAATTTAGTATTAGTATTTAGTATTTAAAAGAGTTCTTTGAAATTTTGGGGGCATTTTAGTACTAGTATTTAGTAATTTAAAGTATTTTTGAAGTTTTTCGGCATTTTAGTATTAGTATTTAGTATTTTATTTGAAGTATTTTAAGATTTGAAGTGAATTTTAAAACTCCAAACACTAGCAACGTTTGTGTTTGAAACCCATTGGATGATCAGAAATAGTTTACGGAGAGTCAATTTTTTCAATAAATAGTCTTTGAGAAATATATTAAAGGGAAATATATCTAGGAAATATTTGTTTTAAATTTTTTGTTCCAACTGTCTTACCCCTGACTTAACCACTATGCTCAATCTTATATGTATTCCTTACATGTATTAATACTTGTAATTAAGTGATATATTGGCAATAATCACTATGGGAACTTTAAAACTTTTTGTTCCAACTGTCTTACCCCTGACTTAACCGCTATGCTCAATCTTATATGTATTCCTTACATGTATTAATACTTGTAAGGAAGTGATATATTAGCAATAATCACTATGGCATCTTTTATACTTTTTGTTCCAACTTTCTTACCCCTGACATAACTGCTATGCTCAATCCTTTACGTATTCTTTACATGTATTAATACTTGTAAGGAAGTGATATATGGGCATTAACCAATAAGGCAACTTTAATACGAGCTCCTAAAACGCCAATTGAATGGATCAATGAAAGCTTGTAAACCGCTCCTTCATCTATATAACTGGCGTTTGCAAAGCGTCTCCAACGCCACATGTTCAGAGCTCGTATATCTGATACCCAAGATGAAAAAGAAGGATTAAGATTTTGGAAATGATATTCTTATAAAATATTTATTGACTAAAGAGAAGGATTAGAAATGTAATGCAATAGGATGTAATAATAATGTAATAGGATGCAATAATAATGTAATATGATGTAATAATAATGTAATAGGATGTAATAATAATTTAATAGAATGTAATAATGTAATGGAAAGTAATAGGATGTAATATAATGTAATATTATGTAATAATAGTATAATAGGATGTGATAATAATGTAATAGGATGTAATAATCATGTAATAGGATATATTAATTTAATAGGTTGTAATATTAATGTAATATGTGTAATAGTAATGTAATATTATGTAATAATAGTGTAATAGGATGTAATAATAATTTATTAAGATGCAATAATAATGTAGTAATGCAATAATGTAATAAATGTATTGAATTTAAATGAAAGAATAAGAAATGTGTTTTGATCGGAGAGATGTCTGAGGGAAAAGGCAAATTAATGGGTATTTATGGGTACTGAGATGGTATGGACAGGTGAATAGAATAATTGATGATAAAATGACTGAGACTTTTTTTTATACCTGAAGTGATCTGAAAAAGGTGAAGGGGAAACTTAAATTGATGTGACTTGTTGTAGATAGGGAGCAAATAATAAGTTATCACATAAGTATAGATAGAGGAAATATTATATCTATGGTTGATACGATCACGTGTGAAAAGGGTTAAAAACCAAAACAAAAAAGGAAATATATGTTGATTTAAGTAGGGTCATGAATTAAAAGGAAAAGATTAAAAACAATTAAATACATCGATTCAAGATAGGGTCAAGTGCTATAAGGGTTAATAAAAAAAGAAAATATTTTGATTGAAGATAGGGCCACGTGTGAAAAGGGTTAATAAAAAAATGATAATGAAATATATTGATTGAAGATAGGGTCACTTCTAGGATGGTAGCATAGTAGTAGTATAGTTCTAGTAGATGGTAGTTGAAAGGGTTTGAACAACCTGGAACAATGCAACAACTTGAGCAGCCCCGAAGATTATAATTACTTGAAAATTCCGAATTTGTAACAAACACCACCTCACAGTTACGAGGGATACGATGAACAGGGTAACAGGGTATAAAATAATAATAATAATAATAATAATAATAATAATAATAATAATAATAATAATAATATTAATATTATTAATAATATATAATAATAATAATAATAATAATAATAAAATAATAATAATAATAATATAATAATAATGAAAATAATTATGAAAAATAATAATAATAACATTAATAATAAATAAGAGATTATAATAATAAAATAATAATAACAATAATAAGTAAAAAATAGAACAAAAAAAAATACATAATAATAATAAATAATAGTATTAATCAATAAGTAATAATTATATTTTAATAACAAGAATAATAATTAATAATAATAATAATAATAATAATAATTAATAATAATAATAATAATAATAATAATAATAATAATAATAATACATAATAATTAATAATAATAATATATAGATAATAATAATAATAAAAATAAAAAAAAATAAAATAATAATAATAATAATAATAATAATAATAATAATAATAATAATAATAATAATAATAATAATAATAATAATAATAATAATAATAATAATAATAATAATAATAATAATAATAGAATAAGGAATTAGGGATACGAAATTTTTACAATGAATTTACAAACTTTATATAATAATCCCAAATTTTTTAATCTTTTTAAAGTATTTAATCTTTATTCGAAATAATTAACAATTTTACCTCCGACTTCCTTTTTATATAACCCTGCACCCACCCCCGCTCCCCCGCTACAACGCTACCCCGCTCCCTAAAAATATTCTTTTTTGTTTTTTGTTTTAAAGATATCTTTTATCTTGTAAAATAAGTATGAAAATTAAAAATGAATATAAAATGGGTTGTAATAATAATAATAATAATAACTATGGCAATAATAATAATAATAATAATAATAATAATAATAATAATAATAATAATAATAATAATAATAATTAATAATAATAATAATAATAATAATAATAATAATAATAATAAAATAATAATAATAAAAAATAATAATACATAATAATAATAAAATAATAATAATAATAATAATCAATAATAATAATAATAATAATAATAAAATATTAAAAATAATAATAAATAAATAATAATAATTATTAATAGATCATTAATAATAATAATAGATAATACATAATAATAATAATAATAATAATAATAATAATAATAATAATAATAATAATGCAATAATAATAATAATAATAATAATAATAATAATAATAATAATAATAATAATAATAATAATAATAATAATAATAATAATAATAATAATAATAATAATAATAATAATAATAATAATAATAATAATATATGAATAATGATAATACATAATAATAATAATAATAATAATAATAATAATAATCGAAATAATAAATAATAATAATAATAATAATAATAAAACTAATAATAATAACTATAGCAATAATACAATCAATAATCAGTAATAGTTCAATAGTGATAGTAATGAATATAAATCCACTAATAATAATAATAATAATAATAATAATAATAATAATATAATAATAATAATAAAATAAAAATAAAAATAAAAATAATAATAATAATAATAATAATAATAATAATAATAATAATAATAATAATAATAATAATAATAAATAATTAACAATAAAATAATAATAATAATAATGAAAATACATCATCAATAATAATAATACATAATAATAATCAATCAATAAACATAATAATCAATAATAATAATTGAATAATAAATCAATAATAATAATAATTTAATATATGAAAAATAATAAATAAAATAATTATAATAATAATAATAATAAATAAATAATAATAATAATATATAAAATAATCAATAATAATAATAATAATAATAATACATAATAATAATATAATAATAATAATAATGATTAATAATAAATAATAATAATAATATATAATAATAATAATAATAATAATAATAATGAATAGAAGAAGACAATAAATGAAGAACTGATAAATTCTCGACAATTTCCAAACTTTATATATATAATCATAATATTTACTTATCCTCTTTTTAAAGTAAATTTACATCTTTCTCGACATAATTAACCCTTTTACTCGCATGCTCCTTTTTCTGTTACTAACCATGCAGCCCACCCACCCGCCTCCATGCTCCCCCGTGTCCCCGCTCACAAAACCCCGCAACCCCGCTCCCTAGAGAAATACTTCTCTTTGTATTTTTGTTTTTAAAGATATCTTTTATCTTTCGGGTAAAATATGTACTGAAAATTATAACACCATTAATCATTAGAATGGGCCATTTTGTAAAAAATCTAATCAAATAATAATAATAATAGGGCAGGAATTAAATAAAATATTTATTAAAAAATTAATAATACATAATAATAATAATATACTTAATTAATAATAATAATAATAATATAATAATAATCATTTTTCAATAATAATAATAATTTCTGATTCCTTCTCAATAGTTTACGTCTATCATAAACGAATAATAAATAATAATAATATAATACTATAAAATAATAATATAATACATAATAAACAATATAAAATAACACTAAAAATAATAAATTATTATGATAAAAAAATAATAATAATAATAATAATATATGAAATGAAAAAAAAATAAAAATAAAAAAGATAGATATGAGCAAATACGAACGGAGAAACTAAATAAAACAAATAAAAAGAAACAAAAAAAAATATCAATTAGAGTTAAAAACAATATGAGAAATAAAAATAAAAATGAGAAGAAAATAGAAATAGAAATGTAATGAAAATGAAAATAAAATAAAAATCAAAAAAAAAAATAAAAATAATAAAAATAAAAATAAAAATAAAAATAAAAATAAAAATAAAAATAAAAAATAATAAATAAAAATAAAAAAATAAAAATAAATGATTAAAAGAAACTGAAAATGAAATGAATATGATAAATGACGAAGGTGAAAAATATGAAAATTGAAATGAAATAATGAAAATTGAAAAAAATTAAAAATTTAAAAATAAAAATAAAAATAAAATAAAAAATCAAAAAGTAAAAAAATAAAAAAAAGAAAATGAAAATGAAAATGAAAATGAAAATGAAAATGTAAAATGAAAATGAAAATTTAAATAAAAATGAAAATGATAAATGAAAATGATAAAAATAAAAATAAAAATAAAATTAAATAATAAAAAGGAAAATAAAAATAAAAATAAAATATGAATAAAAAATAAAAATAAAAAAAAATAAATAAAAAAATAAAAAAAAATAAAAAACCAATAATTAAGAATGAACAAAATATATAGATAATCTAAGTGACATCATGCAAATGAAAATGAAAAAAATAATAAAATAAAAATAAGAATAAAAATAAAAATAAAAATAAAAAAAAATTTAAATAAAAATAAGAATAAAAATAAAAATAAAAATAAAAATAAAAATAAAAATACAAATAAAAATACAAATAAAAATACAAATAAAAATAAGAATAAAAATAAGAATAAAAATAAAAATGAAAATGAAAGGTGGGAGATAAAAAAAAAAAGTGGATTGAGTCAGTAAAGGAATGCCTGAAGGAGAGGAATGTGAGTTTGGCAGAGGCGAATAGAAGGTGCATAATAGGAGTGAAAGGCGAAGTTTCTTAAGGGGGTTGGTTGTAGGTCTTGCCCATGGAATGAACCCTACATTGCCGAGATGCCACAGTGAAGGTTCGTCGCAGCCCCGTGAAACCCTAAGGTGGATTTTCTGAACTGCAACGAGATCTCACTTAAAGGTATAAAAGGGACAGAAAGGACGGACTTTCTTTTTGACTTGCGTTGTTTTTTTCTATTAATTTTCTGTTACGGTGTATGCTACACACCTCACCCCAATCTATTGATAGGAGGAAGATGATGAGGATGAGGGTGCAGATGAGGATGATATATATATATATATATATATATATATATATATATATATATAGTAAATATACAACATTATTGCAGCCACCTATATATATATTATACTAGTATACTATATATATATATATATATATATATTATATAATATGATATATATATATATATATATATATTATATACTAATTAAACTATTAATATATTACTATTAAATAATACCATTAGTATTTATAAGTTTAACTAATATTAAAAAATAATTCCTTTTTAAATATAACGAACATAAAAGTAATTTTAAATTAAAAGAAATAAAAAAAATTAAAGTTCAAATAAAATAAATAATGAAAAAAAAGAAGTTTTGTTTGAGGATTAAAAAGTTTTTTTTTTCACAGAAGCAACGAACCATAAAGGTAAAAGAAAGCAATCAGACATACAAATACATTTTGGACAAAGAAATACAAAACAAACGAGTAAACATTAAAATGAACAAGGACAATGTCAAACAAGGAAACACAAAGAAAAGCACAAATACAAACATGCATACATTTAACCAGACAAACACAAGGCAAGCAAGGAAACATAAAAAACACACAAGCACAAACATAAAACAAACAAAGATATAAACAAGCAAATACTAAAACAAACAAGCAAAATGAGAAACAGACAAACACAAAGCAAATAGAATAAATGCAAAAACAGACAAACATACATACAAACAAACAAATAAAAAAAGAAATAGATACAAAGATAAAATAGAAAAATGCAAACATACAAAATGCGAAAAACAAACAAACTTTCAAACAAACAATAAAAAAAATTATCAAACAAACACACAAACACAAGACAAACATGAAAAAAAAATTAAAATACAAACAGGCTAACACAGAATGCACAATAAAACATACACAGACCAGCACAAGGCCAAACAAACAAATATACAAACAAAAAAAACTAGCAAACACACAAACATACAAAGACAGAAAAGGAACACTAAAAACAAAGCAGCACAAAGACACACAAGCAAACATAAAAAAAAGACATGCACAAGGGTAAGCAAACAAATATAAAAGAAAATAAATACAATGATAAACAAAAAAAATAAACAGCAAATATACAGAAAGATAAACAAGCAAATTATTACACAGAGTAGCATAAGAAAAAACATGCAAGCATACAAACAGAGAACAAAAATACCAATCTTCTTTTCCTCCTTTGATTCGCTCTGATGGTTCTGTTGCTAATACCCCAACTAAAAAGCCCAACCTCTTCGGCCTCCTGTTTTCCTCTAATTCAACCCTGAACGACTCTGGCAATCTCTTCCTCGTCCTTCTCCTCCCAGGTGTCCAATGCCTTTGCATGTGATTACCTATGATCGGGTGCATGGGCCCTTGAAATCTAAGAAAGTTAGGTAGGAGGGCGGTCTGGATGGCATTCCTCCCGAGTTTTGTATTCTTTGCATTCCTTGTATTCTCATTTGTATTCTTTTTAAGATCTTTGAAACCCTTCGAAAATCTCATTTCTTAGATCGTCTTAGGCTAAAAAGTTTTTAGACCACTTCATTAGAGGGAAGGGGAAACCCATTAGCGGTGATAAACCTTGAAATCACCAAAATTGACGAAAGAGAATCCGAAAGAAAGTTGTTTAATTTTTGAGTTTAAGTAGTATATGAATTTATGACTGTTAGTTAAGAGATGAGCAAACAGAACAAATAAACTTAATGGTTGGCTGGCCTCAAAGCTTAAAATTCTGAAGATTTCAAAACATAGACAAGAGAACAAAAAAAATCTCATTGTTTACATATGCACAACAATTGCCTTTGACTGAAAATTGAGGCTAGTGAGAGTTAGATGGAGCAGCATCGTATTGTTTGCTATCAGACACTGAGTTCCGGGTAAGGTGCGGGAGAGGTCTAGACATGGAAAGCTATTTGCTGTAATATTTGGAGTACAATGTCTAATAGAAATGTTTGACAATTTAACTAACACTTTCACACATTTAAAAATAAATAAATTACATTTATATACTGATATGGTAATCTATTGAATTATTATAAATAAAATTGAAAAATTAAAAAAAATTGAAAGAAAAGGAACCATTATAAATAATCAGCTGAATTTTATTGAAACTGCATGTGAAAAAACACCCGATAACTTTTCATCTTTGTGAAGGATCTCAGATCCTAGTGATGATGTATGCGGGAGGTTTTAATAGGGGCTTCTTTTGGAAGACGCTCCTCTTCATTTCTATGGACCTATATTAGATATTATAAATAAGTGGTAAAAAGAGAGCGTATTGTGTAATATTTACTGTCTTATGAAACTATAGAATTTTAATATTTATAATATCAAACTTTTTCTTTTGTACCCTTATTAAAAGGACACCAACGAGGATCAACGTATAATAGAACTATCTGAACACTCATAAGAGTTCGAGCACATGTAACACAAAATTTATTCATAATTAAAGCTTAAAGTACATGAAAAAAACCCACCTTGTTTTCCAATTGTGACCCTAATGCAATATGCTCATATAAAGAAAGTTGTAATGTCATTTTTAGGCAATATCAACAAGAAAATTTTTCAGAAACATTTCAATATGCACACACATTCACACACACAACACACTCGAGAGAGAGGCGAGGAGTGTTGGCGGACAAGTGTATATATATACTAGCGTGCAGAGATCGATAACTTAGATAAAAAACAATATACGTTACGTCTATATGTAAACCAGTTGATTATAACACTACTTAGATGCTTGATTTAATCAAAAAATCCAATCTTGTTGGCATAAAATCATTCACTAAACTGAATATAATAATTAAGAATTTACATGTAAAAATGGAAAAATATGCAGGTGTATATAAACTTCTATATAATAAGAAAGGAGTTTTTATATTGGTTATTTCGGATATCAGTATTAAGAAAAAACATTAAAGACTGCATCAAATGTAAATTAACAATGGCAGAAACATAAAAATTAATCAGAACATTACAAAGATTATAGAATAAATCCATCTCAAATTCCATTTAGAGAAATATTTCTTGACCCCACATAGGATCTTTTAATAATAAAAAAAATAATGAGCAGAAAATTTACATATTAATTATAACTTGCACATACACTAGAGCTGTAAACCTTGTTTCTATGTAAAATGTAGATATAAATGCTTTATCTCTGCTTTTCAATTTCATGTGTTGACTTTGGATTCCCACAACTTATAGTTAGTGACCAGGGAAGTAGCATAGTAATTGCCAACCAACTTTATTAAAGATTTTATTAAAAGTTCATAGAAGTAAAAAATTATTTAACTCTCCATAATATAAAGGTTTTAAGAATTTTCCCCCTACCCTGGTAAAGCAAGCTTTCTAGGAGGTTTAGTGGAATTCTTTAGTCAAACAGGTGGAAAATATAATATACAGTGCTATAGAAAAAAAATAATATTTAGAAAATTGATCAGTTTCATTTATTGAGGAGTAAAACGGAATAGTACTGAGATAGAGAGAATAAAAGGCACGAGACATAGCTATATAGCAGAGTAGTTGAGAAACACCACCTGAAGGTGGATCCAAATCATCACCATCTATATATAAGATCAACGACCGAGGCATGATATTGCTCGAAAAGGAATGAGGTTCCAGCTTTGGTTGTTCTTCTCATACTTAAGAAAAATTTCATGATGGTGCACGAGATCATGTCAGATGATCCTGATTGTCGTCCACTGTGAACACTGATCCAGGAATCAGTTATATATTTGACTTTTCAAAATAACTGAACAACACAAGTGAAATCTAATTTTGAAGTGACAATTGATCCGAGAGGATATAATTCTGTGAGCAAACCTACAAACTATATTCCTCACCTAACGCGATCAACTACAAAATGAACATATAACGGCACAAAATTAGAGACACCCCCTACAGAACGGCGGTAATTCGAGCAAGAGATATTGTTGCCTGTCAAAGCAAAATTTACTAAACCATACTTTTACAGCATGGGAACAGTACAAGAAATAAAAAAAAAAAATGATTTAGGAGAAACTGTTTCTTGGTAAAATAAAAATAACAACGATAGATTATTAACTGACCCACACACATCACATCGATTTATACTATCATTAATTAAGAGGAATAATACTATATATATCAAGGAGGAAATCTCCACACACACAGACGTATCCCCTAATGATTAGACACACACAAGATTCTGAACATAGAGTAAAAAGGAAAGCTGCAGTTCAATGTAGAAGGCTACATAAAAAGCTCATAAATCAAGGGCAACTTTAGTATCTCAGCAGGGGTATCTAAATGGGTAATCTGTGTCCTTCTGTAATAGAGACATTGATTTACATTTGAAATAACAATGTAAAGTGAATTTGTTATCATGTTTGCTTTGCATGCTTTTCAAATGGGTGTCTGTGTCCTTCTGTAATAGAGACATTGATATGCATTTGAAATAACAATGTAAAGTAAAATTTGTTATCAAATTTACTTTGCATACTTTTCAAAATTAAATTCATTTAGAATTTAACTTTTTGGCCTCCTCCCAGTTGTTAAAAAGTATGACATTGTATAATGTATAAACTCTGTACCTTATACAATGTATATTATTTTATTTTTTTATATACTATATATATATATATATATATATATATATATATATATATATATATATATATATATATATATATATATATATATATATATATATATATATATATATATATATATATTATATTATATTTTTTTTTATTTTTTTTTTATTCAAGTGGCCATATTGAAATGTGAAATTTGATTTTTGAATCCTTATTTGAATAATAAAAATAAATTTTTTAATAAAAAAAAAAAAATTAACTAAAATACAACATGAGCTTGGTTTTGAATGCACCCTAAAATGTATTTGGAATTTGCCATGACGTCAGAGGTCTTTTGTTATGACTTTGGATTTTTTGACGAATGGCAAAAGCCCCAACCCTAATCTCTTGCAACTTTGAGCAATGGGACTTACTGGGACGCCGGAACTCCTCGGACTTTGGTTGGGGCCGAACCATGATTCTCCTCCTGGGACAAGCTGCATAATAATAATAAAATAATAGATAATACATATAGACAAAAGGATTTAAGTAATCAAGTACAAGCAGTTCAAATGGCCAAATAAAATAACAAACCAAAAAGTTTTTTTTTTTTTCATATTTCAATAACTGGCTAGCTAACATAGCTTATGACCTGAATAAGTTAGCAGCATAAAGCTAAATTAGTTAGAAGAGGGCCTTTCACCCGCAGTAGAGAGATTTATTATGGAGGAACTTCTTTCCTAAATAGGGTAAGCATCAACAACTAAAGCTCATTCTGTATAGCTGATAGTTGATTTTAGTTCTTACCCACCATACTTTATATGGTAGAATTCAACAGAGAAGCTAACCTAAAACCTTTAAATTTAAAGTAAATCATTTCTGTAAAGTTGACTGCTCAAAATTAAATTAAAAATAAAATTCAGTTTAAAGGAAAAAGTTAAATTTCAGATCTTGATATAGGCCGATCCATAACCAAAAAATTAAAAATAATAATAATAATGAAAGTAATAATAATAATTATATAAACCAGAAATAATAATATAATGAATGAATAATAATAATGACTATAATAATAATAATAATAAAATAATAATAATAATAATAATAATGAAATGTATTTAATAAAAAGGAATTGAAAATTATAATATAATAATAAAAATAAAAATAATATAAAATAGGAGCTTATAAGATCCTATCCTTACAGATTGGGTGTGTCTTGCTCTCTCAAAATCCACAAATACATCAATCAATTGGTTAAGGAAATGGTTGTAATACAGAAGAGGAAGAACATCAGCTATAAAGAGGATTTTTTTTTAATATAAATTTTTTAATAAGTACTAATTACCCCCTATAAAGTCAAGTTGTAACAGAGAGTTTTTGTTATGAGTAAAGGTGAAATTAACTTAGATCGGTGAGACGATTTTATTGAAAGAAATGTCACTCGTGATTATCTTTCTGCTGCATTCAGCTTAATGCTTGGGAGCCTGTGTGATGCTTCCTCTGCTGGTATGTTGTCACATTCAAAATTTTTAAATCGAGAATAT
>JABUQX010003368.1:0-42500 GCA_015478945.1 Trachelipus rathkii | reverse complement strand
GACCTGTGGATTCGAGGGATTCCACCACAGCCGCTTAAAAGCGTTAAAACAAAGATGAGATTGATGGATGAAGTATTTAAAGAATCAAAGCATGGTATTAGTGCGGAAAAAGCAAGCTGTTTCTGGACAGTTTTAATGGAATGTTTGACATTGCTGTATGTCAGTGCAAGGATCTGCTTGCGTGTAACTGTGCCAAAGAACTGAAAATTCCAACTCGAGAAAGAGACTTTTTTGTTGACCAAAGAACAGTTCGCAGAATGCAACTTGGCAGAGTAGATAAAACTGTAACTGAAATGATGAACAGGAGTTTTACAAGAAAGTCTCGTATGGAAGAAAGAGTAGCTGATGAGAAGATTCAGCTTCGTCACCTGATCATGAGGGGACAGAAAGTATACCTGACGATGATTTCTTTACTCTTGGTGTTTGCCGGAACACAACACAAATCCCTACCATTGCACTAGAGGCAGATAGGTATGGAGTATCCAAAAGAGCAGCAGAATCTTTAGGTACAGCGGCACTAGTTGACTATGGTGTTGTCAGTGCAGATGACAAGAAGAATATTATAGATCCCAAGAAAATCTGAAGAGCACGAGAAAAGCTAAGAAAATGCCTGACGAAAACACAGGAAGAAGAATTGAGAATAGTTGCAGTGTTTTTTTGATGGCAGGAAAGACAGCACCCTGATCAAGGTAAAAAAGGCAGTAAGTGGTACAACAGTAAAAAAATAGAAGATCACTATGTCGTGGTTGGTGAAACCCGGAACTGTCTACCAAAACACAATGTGGACAAGAGGACAGGTGAGGCTATCGCAGATGGTTGGCGGCGGTCATCGTGACATGGAATTGCTGACAGCATCCTTGCCGTTGAAATGACAGCACACCTGTCAACACTCGACCCTATTTTTTTCATATATATATATATATATATATATATATATATATATATATATATATATATATATATATATATATATATATATATATATATATATATATATATATATATATATATATATTGTAAAAATATATATTATATAATGTATGATATACCTTATATAATATATATGTTTATTTTATATTTATATATTTTTTTTATTGTTTTATTTTTTTTATTATTATTATTATGGCCACTGAAGTTGAGGATTTTGAAATAATGACCTTTTCTTAATAAAAAAAAAAAAAAACTAATATGGATGAAATTTATTTATTTATTCATTCAGTTATAAAATAACAAAAAATAAATATAAGAAAAATTTTAAGTGAACGACTCAAAAAATTTATTTTTGATCCCATTTCACCTACTACTTTGTTTACAAAAAAATTCAGCTTTAAGCGAAGGGCAAGTCATGCTTAGATCTGCAAAAAATGGTGCAAGAAAGTGATATGGAATAAAAATTAGGATTGGCAGAGTGCCAGACCTTTTATAACATCTAAAGGAGCAAGACTGTGTTCTTTGCTCTGCCTATTTAGGCAATAAAAATTTAAGTGTATTTAATGAACTGAATCATAATAGAAATATTAATAGTGCAAAAACTATATAATATTTTTTTTTTTTTTATGATGTAAACGGAAAGGACAAAAGTGGCTTAGGCTACCATACCTAAGCCTGAAGAAGAAGGTTATGGCAACAGGCTATTACAAACAAAATTGGCCTAGGGACTTACTACCCCATGTAGCATAGAAGAAGGCCAGCCTAGAAGAGGGCCTTTATTTTTTTTTTTTTGCTTTTATGTACTGGACAGAAGATCCCAGTTCTCGCTGGAAACTCGACCATCAAAGGTGACAAAATTAAAGACTTGGGTTTTTGCTGACTAATCCAATCTTGGTCTCACTTCATTTGTTTGTAGATGAATTAGAGGGTGAAAGGGGATCTAGTTATTATAAAAATTATTAACCATTTGCTTTAAAATTATCAAAACAGATTGAATAAAATGAACAGTTTTTCAAAAATCTTGATTCTTTTGAAGACATCTTGGATTAGATCTTATGATGAAGTTTGATAATAGTTGTTCGTAATTACGACACTAATGGCTAATATCAATAATAATAATGGTCAATAATAATTCGATAATAATACACAATAATAATACATAATACATAATAATAATAATAACATTGTGTTAATATTAATAATAATAATGGTCAATAATAATAATAATATTGGCTGGTCAATAATAATAATTATTACCAATAATAATAATACCACACAATAATAATAATAATAATATAATATAGAAGAGTTTATGTATCCATATCCTTTCAGATAGGGATTGGCTCTGGATTTGGCAATAATAGGAAGCAATTTGGTCAACAGAAAGAAGGAAATCAGCAAGTTAGAGAAGAGCTCTATTCCCCCTTATATGTACTCTTTCTATAAATAATTTTAATCATCTATAATCTCCTTCAATTCAATGTAAATATACAATTAATTTTTTATAGTAATTTAAACTAGTACCATTGAATTCCCCCTTCTCTAATTTATTTTCTTCATTACTTTGTCTTCATATTTTCTTTGTTATAGCAGCAAGAGGAGAAGAGCAGCAGCAGCGGGTATATATGAGTATACAGCAGCATATATACAGTGGGCTGCATGGAGTATTATCAGACATGGGAATCGTTGACAGCATCATTGCCGTTGGAGCTAACAGCGCACCTGTCATCACTGGACCTCTATTTCGATCTATATATATATTATAATATATATTATATAGACCTCTGCAGTGGTTCATATGCAGTCTGCATTTGAATGAACTCTATCTGCGCCATCTGTGTAAAAAGCTCATAGGCTCCAGTGAAAGTCCCACTCAGTTTAAGGGACCTGTTGTGATAGTTCTAACTACATGTGAGACCCTTCCACTTACAGTCTTCCAAAACATCTTAGAAGGTGACCCACTTCCTGATGTTGACATAGACGACATTAGTAGAGATCAGGGATACCTCTACAGAATTGTAACAGCTATAAGAACTGCTGTTGTAATTGAGGATCTAATGCATGGAAAACCTGGAATGTCATTGGCAAGGTAGGTTACTACTGACAGTATAATTTGTCTCCTCTATATAGCAATAGCACAACCTACTGGAGAATTGCAGTCATTGGTGAAGTTTGTTGTGGTTTGCTATGCACCAACGTGGTTTCGAATATCTGACAGAATTTCGAAAGTTAAACCATGTTACGCTTCAGTCAATGATACTAACAAAGTCACCGACAATATGATTTCCTTAATCTGTGATACCAGATTTGTAAGCTTTCCAGACATTTCTCATAGCTTCGTGACCAGTCTGTTCTAACTCCAGCTGATTTTACCCAAACCATGCTATGAGATTTTGCGAGTCGAAACTCGCTCTAAAAATGAGAGTATGTTTAACCAAGCTAAGCATAAGTAGGTTTTTACAATATTTTAAATTTAAAACATACATAGTAATATGCATCAAAATATTTTTTAATATTTTAAAATAAATTTATAGTATTGTATATAAATTATCAAATCTCTATTATTTAGGCAAGAAAAATATTATTTAAATATTTAACAGTAACAAAAATAAAAAATATATGAAATTGAAATTGGGTTTGTACGATATTATTATTATTATTATTATTATTATTATTTATTATTATTATTATTATTATTATTATTATTATTATTATTATTATTATTATTATTATTATTATTATTATTATTATTATTATTATTATTATTATTATTATTAATGGGTTACATTAATAATAGGTATTATATGAGTATTATTGCTGGCTGGCTACGGCTGGCTATTTGCTGGCTGGTCATTTTTGGCTTATTACATGGTCATTATTGTCATCACAGATTGCGCCATTATTATGGCTTGATTGTTATTGGTTATTGGTTATTATTATTGGTCATTTATTATTATTATTATTATTATTACATGGGTACTTTATTATTATTATATTGGTTGATATTATAAGACGTGAATCGGCATTTCTTTTGATGTAATGGGTGCATGATTTCTCATGGTTTCTAAATAACTTCCTTACATATTATGTCAATCTTTTTTCTGTAATATTTAATGAAACAATTGATCTATTTTTCAATCAGCTCGTCCACCAAAACGATTAGATTGTTTTTAATTGAGTTACACACCATTTTAATTTGACTTACCTATCATTTTCCCTGTCGACAATCGAATTGTTCATCGTAAATAAATTATGTAAAAAAATAAATGAAAATTTTTAACAAAAAAATTAAAAATACATCAAAATTGGTTGGCGGACGCACCGGGTGCGGTGCGTGGTGCGCTCATTTTTGGTGTGTGGTGCGTGCAATATTATCACACAAAGACCTCTCTATATATAAAGCGGTTGTAAAAACAAAAAAGTGCGGTGCGGTGCGGTGCGCGTGAAGTTGATGGTGCTTTGGTGGTAAGTGGTGGTGAATTTGATCTACCCCGCACGCACCTTCCATTTTCCTGACAAATTTAAAAATGAAAACAGTGAAAATTGAGCATGTAGGAAGAAAATGAGTTGTTATTTTTTTGTATGTTAAAAATTAACTATGTAGGATCATTTCATGCTAGAACATACATCGGCTGAGCAACATTTTGATTTTTTATTCGGTTTATCAAAATTAATTGAGTTGATGGTAAACAACGTTTTCCTCATTTGTTGATGTTCATTATTCATCATTAATGGCATAATAATAGATGTAACTGAACCATAAATTTAGAGAAAGTGCTCATCGTTTCATCATTTTTATTCCTTGACTGTCATTATTCTGATGATATTAATACTTTCTGGAGTTATTATGAAAGTGATCGACAAACAAGTAAGCCATGATTTATCATGATATATCAAGTAACTTTTTAGTTATAAATGATACACATATGAATTACAAATTATCTGCTTTTGTAAAGACTTTAAAGGTTTTGACCTCATCAAAAATGATACATTTAGCAGAGAGATCATTTGTTTTAAAGTTTAACATACTTCAGAGGAACGTCATGTATTAATGAAAGTAAAAATTATTTTAATTTACTGTATTTTATTTTTAGTTCACTAATCATGTGGTCTGAACTGATTAAAGCAAGCCCCATTTAACTTATATGCTTATGTAAACTTTCGCTTGATTGTTTGATAATTTGATCACATATCTTAATATTTGATTTGTTTGATTTTGTTTACTTGTTTAGGTGACATGTAAGCAATTAAGTTTACACATATTACACAAAAATCTCTCATGACACAGTGAACACCACTGGTGATAGGTTCATCTACAATGATTCACAATATTCACTGAGATGATCACCCAAAAGATTGTTCAAAGTGAGATATGCCCAGAGCAATTATTTACAACATGCCTTCTGAAAATAATTGTCAACGCCGACTCATTTCTGGGAGAAACAATGAAACCAGCACTGGAATAGAGTTTGATCTATTCTGCCTATGAGGAGCCACCTAATAGATTATTTGATAGAAGATATTAATTCTGAAACTTTATTAACCTCATCTACTTTTTCTTTTCAAATAATGTCTGCAGCATTTCTGAGTAGTGTTGTTAGACCTGATATCAATTAGCCGTACAAAACTAAGAATTTCAACGTGATGAAACAAGATCATCCACATTATAATTTTCAATTTTACTATATTCATCCTTTATGGTTTTTCGTTTCATTGTGATATTTTGTATTTTGATATTAGTTTCAATAGTAATCTGATTTGTTCTTAAAGCTGGAATTTCGATCCTTTACTCTTTTACTCATTTTCCTTTCTACATTTTCTTTTTCCCTAGATAGCTCTTAACCTGGATGTCATTCTTCCTTCCGAGAAAAAAATTACGATTGCAAAGCAGCCGGTTTGCGTTGTCATGGAAACAATATAGAAGTAATTCCATACCACACTGGATGAGGATACCACTGCGCAATTATTTCAACAGTTGATTTCAAGAGAATATACTTCACAACTACGAGCCTATCAGTATTAATATTGATAGATTTCGATTGTGCAATCAAATCACTGTCACTACCTTTGCTCAATTGCAAAGCTTACAAATATCTTGACATAAGCTTGATAAATTTTCAACCCTTTTCTGTCTTCAATGAACGCAAACAATTTTATTTTTATTTATCGGTGAACGCGAGAGTTTTACCCGCGAATGAGGAGAGATGAGAGAGAGAGAGATATATATATATAGTGAGTAGTGGGAGGCGAGATAAATTTAAATAGTAATTTATATATATATATATATCATATTTAAATATATATATATAAATATATGATATATATATATATATATATATATATATATATATATATATATATATATTTTATATATATATATATATGGAAGAAAAGAGGAAGACTTTTAAAAGTTGCCTACGTAGGAGAAAACAAAAGGAGGTAAATGAACATTTTTGATGGAGGATGAATTGGGACTTACAAGGAAATAAGAAGTTGCTCTGGAAGAAAGTGTGAAAGGTTAGGAAAGAGAAACAAAGGGGAATCTTAAAAAATAATGAATATGGATGTTGTTTTCGCGACTGATGAGATGAACGTGATGGGAACAATTCGAAAACCTGCATAACATTGTCAGTGATGATGAGGTGGATTCGATTGTGTAAGAAGTAGGTATAAAGAGGGGTGAAGTAATTAGTAGAGAAGAGATAATAGGTAGAGTAAGAAAGTTGAAGAATGGTAAAGCAGCAGGTATAGATGGAATTACTGGTGAAATGATCAAGAATATAAGTGAGATTGTGATTGACTGTATATGGAAGTAACAAAGCGTTTATGGAGGGAGTAGTTCCGGAGAGCAGGGATAGTACCCTTGTATAAGGGTAAGGGTGATAAGAGGAACTGTGGAAATTATATGAGAATCAGTTTATTGAGTGTTGTAGGGAAGGTATATGCCGATATTTTGGTTGAAAGAGTGAGTCAAGTGACTGAGGCGCCGATTTTTGAAGAGCAAAATGCATTTAAAAATGGTAGAGGATGTGTAGAATAAATTTTTATAATGAAGCAAATGAGTGAAAAAATGAGAAAAGAAAAACTTTATTTAGGTTTTATAGATTTGCAAAAAGCGCATGACAGAATTTGTAGGGAAGCTCTGAGGAAGGTGTTAATGATCTTTGGTGTTTTTGGTAGGCTTCTGAAAGGAATAAAAAGTATGATGTTGATAGAGAAGCGTGTGTAAGAATAAATGAAGTAATGAATGAATGGTTTAACATTAATAGTGGAGTGAGGCAGGGATGTTATGTCTTCATGGCTATTTACTTTGTATATGGATGGGGTGATAAAAGAAGTTAAGGTAGGGGTGGCAGGTTAGGGGGTTAGACTGATGGAGAATGAAAGAGAGTGAAGGGTGTGCTGCTTATTGTACACTGATGATTTGGTTTTGTATGGTGAATCTGAAGAAAATTTGAGAGGATTGGTAGAGGTTTGGCAGGATGTGAAAAGGAGGAGTTTGAAGATAAATGTAGATAAGAGTAAGGTTAAGGTAGTGAGTGAGGAGAGTCCGTGGTGTGAAGTAATGTTGGATGGTGAGCAATTGGAACAAGTATCAGAGCTTAAATATTTAGGATATATGTGGGACGAAAAGGGAACGGATGATACAGAAGGTAGTAGGAAAGTTGTGAATAGTAGGAAGGAGACTGGTGCAATTAAATCTTTATTGGATACATAGGGACTAAGTCTTGAGTGCGCTAGGGTTTTGCCGAATTGTTACCTGTTTTAATGTATAGTAGTGAAACTATGTCATGTAATAAGAGATATAGATCAAAGGTACAATCTGTTCGGATGGACAATCTTAGGGGCGTGTTAGGTGTGAGAAGAATTGATAAAATGAGGAATGAACGTGTTAGGGAGTTGTGTGGTGTGAAGAGAAGTGTAAATGAGAGAATAAACGAGAGTACATTAAGATGGTTTGGTCATATGGAAAGGATGGATGATAGTCGGTTGGTTAAGCGGATGTATAGTGATGGGTGTGCTGGGAATTAACAGGCTCGGAGACAATCTTAAAGGCGTGTTAGGTGTGAGAAGAATTGATAAGATGAGGAATGAACGTATTAGAGAGTTGTGTGGTGTGAAGAAAGGGGTAAATGAGAAAATAAATGAAAGTACGCTGAGATGGTTTGGTCATATGGAAAGGATGGATGATAGTCGGTTGGTTAAGCGGATGTATAGTAAGTGTGTTGGAAATCGACTGGCTGGGAGACCAAAGAAAAAAGTGGATTGAGTCAGTAAAGGAATGGCTGGAGGAGAGAAATGTTAGTTTGGCAGAGGCGAGAAGAAAGGTGCATAATAGGAGTGAATGGCAGGGTTTTGTGCACTGGGAAGCGGCGATACTGGGGGTGGAAATCCAAAACCAGGGACAACAAATAAATGAATAAATAAATCTTTATATAGAAGGTTCAATCTCAGTAAAAAGACAAAAATAAAATTGAGAGAAAATTGGAGATTCTGACAGTTATATTATGTGAAAGATCGCCCTCGTGTGGGAGGTTTCATAAAGCAGGGAAGATCGTGAACCGAAAGGAGTACTTGGGACTGGCAAAATTTACAAATCAGAGGGACACCCTCAACATGGGGTAACAATGTGTGAAGTGTGAATGACCGATTCGCTAGGGTGTTTTCTCTCCAACATTGCTGCTAGCATTCATCAAAACCCTTCTTAATGTGTTCCCTTTGAAGGTTTGTGGATAAGAGAGATACACCGGTCTTCCTAGAAGTAGCTGCCTGGAGAGCTGCTCTGTCTACTTGTTTATTCCAAGGGACATCAATATGAGAAGGAACCAAACATAATCCAAAAGCTTTCTTACGATTATGGAAACCAATAAGGTACTACTGGACTGCGAAAACCAAAGTGTTTCTTGAAAACTGCTTTGAATGCAAGAAATACACCTTTTGAGTCCGATATGATGTAAGGTCCTTTTTTATTGAGGGCAGATATCTTAAGAGATTGAAATAAACATTGCAACCAACTCCGTAAATAAAGACGAAAATGATGAAAGAGAATGCAACATGGTACGGTCTGGAAATAGAGTTGATGCACCTCAACTTTCGTCTTGGAACCGTCAGTGAACTTTTGCTGACCCTTTATGAAGTTCGATGCGAGAAAAGAAATCTGCTTTGAGTAGAACTGGGTAGTGGGCAGATTCTGATGTTGACATCTACTTTCTGCTTACTGGTGAGGGTGTGTGCAACCACAGCTCCTAATTGCGGTCGCATGTATATGGCAGAACGGTATTTAAAGAAATATGAAGGTATTCAATGATGTTAACCACAACCGACGCAAATGGCTAGAAAGTATGGTAAACAATTTTAATTGGCTGGAAATAAAAAAAAAAATAAGATACTAAAATAATAAATAAAAATAATGAGGGAATATAAAAATATAAAGGAGGAAAAATCTATGGCTTTAGACCAGTTGTAAGTATTGTGCCTTTAAATAAATTAGACAGCCGTTCTTGATTTATGGCTGTATTGTCTTCAGCTGTGTTATAGGTATGTTTGTGGAAATAAAGAACTTATAAATAAGATGAATAGATACCCTCTGTTCTAATAATAGAAAAGTATATTAAGTATAGAGGAAGCAGAGGAGAGTAGTAGTCCGTTGACCAGAACTACAAGGATTTATTACTATTCATAAATAAAAAAATAAATTAAAAGTTTTAAAACAAATCTACATCATCATACCTGACAATGAAACCTAAAGTTTGGAAATAAACTAAACAATCCAATAGCAACAATAACAAGAGCAAACACATCTAAGTTATTGCTTAGTCTTGAAGCCAAACAGACAGCAGCAAATAACCCAAGATTATGAGACATGGTTGGCTTGACTCTGAAAAAAAAACGCTGTGTCAGTCTGAATAGTACAGTCTGTATATTAGTAACAATAATGTAAAAAAATATACTCAATTACATTGCAACAACAGCTCCGTAGGGATGGAATATGAGATGTAATGAAAGTAATGAAATAGTACACGCATGGATTGTATCTGTGGAAACGCTTGCTGTCAAAGTCTTGATAATAGGAGATGAGAACCAACTCAAAACAACAACAAACAAAGCAGTTTTAAGTTCATCAAGAAGTATTTCTGAAAGTTTAAAAAATTTCTTTTACAAAAATTTTAACGCGTGATTCAACATAGACTAATCAATGAATATCTAAATGGGATGGTAGAGGGACAAGTATCCTTTTAGAAAAGAATGAATGAAAAAAAAATCCCTAATTAATATTCTTTTCAGCAAAATCAACAATTCGCTTTTAAAAATTTCTAAATAAAGTAACAAACCTCAAAATATCATAGAAAAACAAATAATAATAGAAGAAAGAAAACTAGAATCTCACAAGAAATTTTTAAAGTACATTTGGCCCTCTTTCTAGGGACTAACAATTTGCCTTTGAGTATTTTTAAATTTATCATCATCATTTAATTTTAAATGTCTCGTCCTAATGAAGTCTATTTAGAATAAAAAAAAAAGTCTATTTGAAAGATGTAAATTGAACAAAGTAGAACAAACATAGTCAAAAAAGATTGACTATTTTTATTTAATAGCTATGTATTAAACAAATAATAAAAAAAAATTCTTTCCAAAGGACTTTTATATTTGTCTATTTAAGCAAGATTTAATTCATAAATCCTTGAAAACCATTGAATAACTTATGAACAATTATATTTTTCCACACAATAATATCAAATATGAAAAGTACATAATTCAAATTTTGAATAATATAAAAATTACCTAAGTTACCCTCAAAAAATATTTTTGATGCACGCATTATAACATAACCAATAAGAGAAAATATTGCAGTCAGAAGAAGAATGAAGAACGCATTCAACTGTTCATCCGATAAACTTAAAAATATGACAACCAGAGCAACACAACTGAAATATATAGTATAATATATATATATATATTATATATATATAATAATATATATAATAATAATAAAAATATAAATATATAATATAAATATATATATATATATATATATATATATATATATATATATATATATATATATATATATATATATAAACCATTAACGTGCTTTATCCCCCTTCTCATAGGATAACACAGGGAGGGGTCATAGGAAATCGAACTTTAAGGCCGGCTATCCCAAACCTGTGCCACCAACCCGGTTTCGCACCTTGTTTTAATCTGCCCCAGGAAAATAAAACTGCTGACTGACTACGCGGAGGTTGAACCAGCGTCTCGTCCATGAGAAGATCGGCGAGTCAACCCCTTACGAAACGAAGCGTTTCATCATTAGTATGATATATATAATATATATGTTATATACTATTATATTATATATCATATATAGTATATAAATAGTATAATATATATATATATATATTAATATTAATATATATATATATATATATAAATAATTGTGTGTGTGTGTCTCATTTTTAACACGCAAGGGTAATTCTTACAGAGCTATTTTTATAATTTGCCCGAAACCCTCTAACCAATCCCCAAATCTCTCAGATCGCCCACATCAACGAAAAACCAAATCATCCGCATACTAAAAGTAGCACCCTCCATCTCTCCATCATATAAACAACCTTCCCCTGCGACCCTACCAGTCTAATTCTTTCATAACCCTATCCATTAACAAATTTAATAGATATACTATATATATATTATATATATATATATATATATATTATATATAAATTATATATATAAATATATATAATAATATATATATATATGCATTAATATAGATATAATATATATATATAATATATCATCATCAATCATCATCTTCCTTCTCCTCCCACGAAGCTGTAAGGTCGTTACTGCATCCGGAAAAAAGTAGTATGAGCAAATAGATACAATCGATAAAAAGAAAAGCCAAGCCTTACCCCCCTCTATACTATAGTGAGATCGTCGCAGCAAAATCATCCAGAAAAGCCTTCACGTGGACCGCGACGGACCCTCACTATGTTAATCGTCAGTATAGGTTCAATTCCCCTTGGGCTCAGTGGCCACAACCAACTCCTCCCTCACAAAACCCGCCATTTCTCCTATCATTCCTATTATGCACCTTTATCTCGCCTCTGCCAAAAACTCACATACCTCTCCTTCAGACATACCTGTGAATAGCACCAATTTTCTTCGTCTCAACAAAAGCAATAAATAATTAACAAAGAACTAGACAACAAGCTTAACACCCTGACTATTGCACTATACCTTTTCCACATGACCAAACAATCTCAACGAACTTTTCATTTATTCTCTTCATTTTACCCCTTTCCTTCACACCACATAACTCTTTAATTTGTTTTCATTCTCATTTATATTTAATAATAATAATATATATATATATATATATTATAATAGTATATAATATAGTAGTATATATATATAATATATAAATATATTATAAATATATAAGTATATATATAATATATATACCGTATATATATATATATATATAATATATATACTAATAATTCTACTTTAACTCGTAGTATATATTTGTATCGAAGATATATTGCATTTATATAATAAAAAATTTTAAGGACAATGTTCAGTTATACATTTAATAAAACACTTACACAAATAAGTATACGACAATATGTATAATAAAGCGAGCTTTCAGATCTCGAACGTCCTGAGACCTCGTCGGCCAAATATAGAAATCAATTTTTAGCTTTTTTGAAGTCTTCATTGTATTGTACCGTGGTTGCGTAAATGTGTTTCAATCGAACTAGTTGAAATATCTGGATGTTTTTAAATATTCGCTTTGATAGGTCAATCTTATCTCTCCTCGGTGTTTTGTTGTAGTTATCTGTGTATTATAACAAAATGAATTCAGAAATTTTTCTATGATGGTTATGATGTATCGGGAATAGAGTTGCATTTCGCTTGATTATTATGTATGATGTTTATGAGATTGAATTTCAGGGTGTTGGTGGTCCAATGCTTGTACTGTGTGTGCGTGTGGTTATTGGCGGGAAGTCTGTTGCGCGGTTTTCGTTTTGATCGGTAGGATCTATGGGCTACGACAACTTATATTTATTGCTTTTGATATATGACTTGGTGTGATGATGAGGTTTTGTTCTCTCTGCTTATACGTGCATACACAGAAGATTGGCTGTCATCAATCAATATCAACGAAATAGCAACCTATCAGTACATCAATATTTACAATCATAGAAAAATTCGCGAATCATTTTGTATACATAACACAGATAACTACAACAAACAACCAGGAGAGATAAAGATTGACCATATACAAAGCGAATATTTAAAAACATCCAGATATTTCAATAGTTCGGATTAAAAAAATTACCAACCAACCGGATCAACAATGAAGAGCACTTCAAAAAAGTAAAAATAATTCTTATTTGGCCCAACGAGGTCTCGAGAACGTTCGAGATGAAAGCTCGCCTTTTATAACATATTGTTTAACTTATTGTGTTTAGAAATTGGTTATCTGCCTTATTGAGAGAATTTCCCTTAAAAAATTTTATTATACTCCAAGGGCAATATATCATTCAATATATATAGTATATATAATATATATTTATATATAGTATATATATAAATATATATATATGTATATAATAATAAATATTTATTATATAATAATATATTTATAGATATATAATAATAATATATATATATAATATATATATATAATTATATATATATATATATATATATATATATAATATTACAGAGTGTCACCACTCACGGGCAGAGTGAGTGGCGACAGAAAATAATAATAAAATATCTAAAGATATTTTAGTCTTTTTCATTAGTCTTTGACTTATTTTTATTCTTCTTTTTCTTAGAAACCTTTTCCTCTTTATCTAAGATCATCGGAGAATCTACAGTAACAAATTATTAGCAGAAGTTCCTTCTACATTTTCTTATCTGCGTACTTCTTTTTTATTTTACTTCTTCTTAGCAGACTCCTTTATTGAGCTTTCATTTAATTAAATCTCAAGAGTAGTGTTGATATTTTGTGTTTCCACTTCTTCACCGTGTTTCTTCTTTTTTTTTTTCGGTGTTTTTATTTCAATATCCTGGGCTGTTTTTTCAATGATTAAAGTCTTCAACACCTTTTAACTGAAGTCCTATTCGTTGGTAGTTCTGTATTAGTCTAGTTTCGTAAGCATCATTTACAATGGAAGAAACATTCAAACCATTAACTTTTGACTGTTCACTGCTTTTTTCTTTTCTTTTCTTTTTTTTGCCCTAGTCACGGCAGATAGAAACATAAAATTTAGAGGCAGTTAGAAGTCACATGGGCCGATCGAGACTGTCCCAGTCAAACTAAAATAGATAATTACTCAACCAATACACATGCAGCATGAAAAACCTACAAATGACCCTAAGGCTTCTCAATATCTAAAACAAAGTAAAGGCTACTATGTGCACCAACTAAAATCAAAAGCAAAAACGTAGCTAAAGTAAATACCAACTATACACTAAAAAATTAATAACCCTATTGTCTTCGTCATAGCATACAGTCTAACAATAATAGCTAACTAAAAACCCTGACTTCAGAAAATCTTAAGAAGGCTATTAACAATATGCACAAGTTCAAAGCTTTAAATGAAAAGTAGAATCCTTCTCACACATGTGCAAGTAAACAAAAATAGGTAGCTACAGATTTTTCAAATGTTTCAAATTCTGCACATTAAAAAAATATTTCAAAAATTCTAACAATTTCCCTTACATTGTCATTCCTACAATTTTAAATAAGAAATCAATTTCAAATTCGGATATGGTAAAATTCAAGAAAATAAAAAAAACTCAAAAAAGGATATATATATATATTATATATATATATATATATATATATATATATATATATATAAAATTATATAATATACTATTATATAAATATTACCAGATAAGTGCTATACATATGTACATATAATATTATATATATATATTATATATATATATAGTATATACTCAAATATTATATATATATATATATAATATATATATATATATATATATATATATATATATAACCTGCAAATCTCCTGAGTTACCAATACTGAACCATAAAAAGCTTGACTTAAATTAATTTTTATACCTGAAATGAAAAAAATAAATAAATTTCATATTAAGAAAAAATAGTTATGAAAAAGGGCAAAGAGATAAAAAGGATTCAAAATGCACAAATCTCTTGAATCAGAAAAATAAGAAAGAGTAATTTAATAAAAATTTACCTCAATAAATTTATTTTACAAAATGACAACTCAGACAGTTGAAAATTCTCAAGATTGATTGATTTCAGAAAAATTAATGAATTAAATAAGTACATTTTCATATGTTCTGTTTACGCATTATCCTTTTAAAATGAAACTAATGAAAAATAGAACAAACATGAAGCTATGTAAATTCTGTAAGGAAATTATGTGTAAGTTCTGAGTGTACCTGTTTTCAAGTGTTAAGCTAAGTGAATTGCGATGGTCTTCAAGTGTAAACTCAGTGAATTGCAACATATATTAGAAATGGTACTCATCTGAAATTTAAATATAAAATTGTTTTCAAGACCAATGAGGCAAATTAAAGAAGTTGTTTTCTTCATGATTTATGAATGAGATAAAAAAAAAAAAGAATCTTACAACTTCTTGTTAATATTTATGGGACAATTTTAATATATAAAGAAAACTGAATTCTCATACAGAAATTAAAAAGAACAAAAAATGCAGCAAAGGAACATTGAATTTGTGCTATAGAGAAGAGTTGCTAGTTATATAAGGCAAAGTTTTGGAGCTTTCTTGTGTGTGGGTCATAACATCTATTATACTGTTCATATATAAAAAGAAAAATTTGATCATAGTAAAACAATGGTTACCAATCTAACATTTTGTATGAACTCTGAAGAAAGATTTTGAAACAAAATTATCTGCGAATGGTTGTCTCTTCCAAAGAACTCGTTCCCATTCTTCAACATCATTTTCCAATTTTTTAATAGTTTGACTTCTTCTCCTCATATTAAAATGATAAAAAGCTATAAAGAAACTGTATATGGTACATTAATAATTTAGGACATCAACATTTTTTATTATTCAGGGCGGTTTTCAAAGCATTTATGAATTAAAAGTATACCTGTAAATATGAACAAAAAAATTATTAGATAAATTATTTTTCTGTGATCCTTACATTATAGATTAATACAAATTAATATACCGGTATATATATATATATATATATATATATATAATAATATAATATATAATATATAATATATACTATAGTATAGTATATATACAGTATATATATCAGGCTTGGGTTCAAGTAACTTGGCTTGTACTTAGTACTTTCTGGGAGTAACTTGTACTTGCAGTATCTAAAACCCAGGTGTACTTTGTACTTGCACCTTTTGTACTTGAAAATTTGCAAAGTACTTGCAAGTACTTTTGGCATTTTTAACTCGCCAATATTTTTATTTTATTTTTTATCATTTTCCATTATTTGATATCATTTCCAATTATATATGTATTCTAAATAAATTTCCATTTACGATTATAAAAGATATGTATATATATTATATTAATATATATATATATATACAATATAATATATATATATAATATATATATATTATATATATATATAAATATATAATATATATATAATACTATATACCGGTATATATATATGCGCTAGTCTTACATAGGGTATGTTGTACCTGTGTTAATGCATATAGCAGTGAGACTGTGGTCTGGAATAAGAAGTATAGATTAAAGTTAAAATGTGTTCATATGGACAATCTTAGGCGCATGCTAAGTGTGAGAAGAATTGATTAAAAATGAGGAAATAAACATTTAGAGAGTTGTGTCTGGTGCTGAAGGAAAGGGTAAATGAGAAGAATAAATGAAAGTACATCTAGATGGTTTGGTCATGGTGGAAAGGATGGATGAAGTCGGTGGTTGAACAGATGTATAGTGGTGAGTGTGCTGGGAATTGACGCGGCTGAGAGACTGAGAAGTGGATGGTCAGTAAAGGAATGCCTGGGATAGAGAAATGTGAGTTTGCCAGAGGCGAGAAGAAAGATGCATAACAGGAGTGAATGGCAGGTTTGTGAGGGTGTTGCTGTAGCCCACAGGGACAAGGAAATGAACACCACATTCGACGATATGCCTATAGTGAGGTCCAGTTGCGCATTTCCGTGAAGTTCAGGGTGGATTTTCTGACTGCAGGAGTCCACTAAAAGGTATTAGGGATTGGTAACGGCTGGACTTTTTTTCAACTTGCTTCATATTTTTTCTAATTTTCAGTTTCCGGTGCATGTTATGCACCTTACCCCCGGTCTTGGGGAATTCTTGGGGAGAGAAGGTGGTGATGATGATGATTGATATGTATATCTATAAATATATATATTAATATATATTTATATATATATATTAATATATTAGTATATATAATATATATATATATATATATAATATATATATATACCTATATATATATTATCTATATATATATATTT
The DNA here is from genome assembly GCA_015478945.1 of Trachelipus rathkii. NCBI lineage: Eukaryota > Metazoa > Arthropoda > Malacostraca > Isopoda > Trachelipodidae > Trachelipus > Trachelipus rathkii. The sequence goes on along the minus strand of JABUQX010003368.1, from coordinate 25,051 downwards.
ATATATAATAATAGGTATATATATATTAATATATATATAATATATAAATATATATCATATAATATATATATATATATATATATTATATATATATATTATATTAAATAACTATATATATATATATATAGTAAAAAAATTATATATATATTATATATATATATAATATATATATATATATATATATATATATTTTATAGATAGTATTTATATATATATATATATATAATTTATATATACTATATATATATTGGGGTTACATCGGATTTCATATAGGAACTATCAGTATTGGTTAATATGGTCGATACTAGGCCGATACTTCTTACTTTTTGGGTGAAAAAGTATGAAGAAACTTTATAGAATCAATAATAAAATCAGTTTCAATATATATAAAAAAGGTTCTAATAAAGAATTCCTCAAGCTGATAGTGAACCACTTCTAGAATGCATTTAAATAGCATAACTGAGGAGCTTGCTCAAGTGACAAAAAAAAAAAAAAGATTCACAGAAGTTGGAAGCCGCTTATCACAACCCGCAACAGCACGAAAGTGACGAATGGTGGCTTTTTCAGCAAATAAACCCTACTGAAGATGGAGAGGATTTGGATATATTATACTTTGATGATCAAAGTTCTGGCCGAAATTGCATTGCATCTCATTCACCATTCAAGGTGATCAGCACCAAAGGAACCGTCATCGGAAAAAACTGAAGACGCACCAGTCCATCAAGGACGCAAAGATAATTCAATTGCCAATCTTCTGTGGAAAGAGGAGATGAGGCTCTACGAAAACATGGAGATGCTGCCTACAGAAGAGAATCCTTTCATGTGGTGGCATGTAAATGGGCCAAGGTTCTAATTATTATCAGTGCTTGCAAGCAAATGGATTTATCAGGCCCTTTCTCAATTCAGTCGAGAGCGAGCGTATCTTTAGTGTGGTGGGGATGTAAACACCCCAAAAAGGATACAGCTCTCGCCAGATACTAGTGAAAAGCTTAATGATGTCCAAATTTTGAGAATTTTTGAATTTGAGTATTGAATATCCATCTAATCTTTATCTTAAAGGAGTTATATTATTATTATCATGTTTGAATAATAGAGTTTTTTTTTTATTTTGTCTTTTCAGCCGATTAATTGATGGTCTCTTTCATACTTTTTATTCTTTATATGTAGGCTAGTTAAAGAATCTTTTGTAAATTGTTAATCATTTTAAAACATAAAAGCTAGTAGCTAAACTAGTGAATACTTAATGGAAACATATGCAGCTTTCCTAGATCTAGAAAAGTGCTTTTGATAGAGTGCCAAGGGAGTTTGTTGGTGTAAGGGAGCTGAGATAAAAGAAAAGGACGATACCTGGGAAATTGAATACAATAGCAATCTAAAAAAGCACGTTATGTAGACAGTAAGTGACGAGTAAAGACTAAGTCAATTTTTGTGAGGGAGAATTGGGTTTAACTGTTTCACATAAACGGTGGATGAAGTCAATGTGGAGCGGCTGTCCCTAATACGTTTATTATATACATTGTGGACAGTTGTGGAGTTAATGTTGGTTGAGGAACGAGAGTGGAGGATTGAGAAGTTGTTGATAGCCAGATGTTGTTTGCCACATAAATCATGATGAGAAGAGCGCAGGATTCTGTGTAGGTTTTGGAAGATGGAATATGGAGAAGGGTATTAAGGAATAAACCGAGGTAATTAGACCAGAGGTGGATGTTGATTTTCTGGAGGTGGTTTGGAGTTATCGTCCTGTGCAGGTAAGTTTCGAGTGGAGAAAGGCTGAAGACAATAGGACCAGTATAAATATTTGGGTGTCCTTATCTATGGCATAGGAAAACAACACAATAGTTGGAAATTAATAAGAGAATTGGGAAATTTAATGGTACAACAGCAATGTTGTTCCCATTGTTGACAAGACAAGACGCAATTTCGATGACCGGGTCAAGTATGGTGGATGTCAACAAGCAAGTCCTAAAAACTGAGACCTAATACTATACTGATGTACGGACATGAGCATGGGCGCTTGTACAATAACGGAAAATCGAAAGAGAGTTGAGCGTGCAAGATGGCGCATCGTTGGCCGTACGAATCAGAGGAAGGTGACGGAGCGAGGCAAGGAGAATGTGAAAGCACGGTTAGTGGCGAGCGATTTAGACGGAGAAGGCGCGTGGAGCTTTTGTGGAGATGATGGACAGCTTTGCGGTGGTACGGGGACATAATATTACGAGTGAAAGGACAAAACAAGTGCCCAGAAGATTATATTCTAGATGGATGCCAGAGCGGAAGAAGAAGTGTTGGGCATGGAGACCCTAGAAGTCAGATTGAGCAACAAAGTGAGCGCAGTGCAATGGCTGAAGAAGAGAAGGAGTGTCCACGGATGGTGTAGGCGTCTGAGATGTGGATTGGGACCTGACGACATGATGTAGCAGGACGTTGAAGAAGTTTCAGATTGCAGTGGACCATAACTGACAGATGCAATGCATCCATACGGGAGGATTGGTGAGAAAGGTTTTAGAAAGCTAAAACTGTTGTTTAATACTTTGACATTATTGGGTGCATCTGTTCCGGAATTCATTTGAATAATGATCAATTTACAGACACAAACCAAACAAGTTATTAATATTATAATTCATTTTATTATTCTTTAAAGATACTATTTTAAAAATTTTTAAAATAAATATCTTTATATAAAATATTAAAATACAACCAAATATGATATACAATGACCTAAAGCTGGTTTGGTTGTAGCACGAGGAATAGCAGTTCCTTGAGATGCTACAGTACATAAATTGTTCTATCTTCTTATTAGATATTTTACTTGTCGTATTATTATTAAATATTAAAGTGATCGTGGTGATTGGCCAATCTAAAGAAAATACGAGTATCTCGGTATCAGTGGGAGTCTTTATTATTTTTTTTTTTCTGTGTTAATATAACTTATTCTCTAATATAAGTATTATATATATTATATATATAATATATGATAATATATATCTTATATAGTATTTATTATATATGGCGTCGGGCGGGGTGACCAGCCCCGCCTTCTTTAAGGCGAGGGTATATCGTCACTTGAAAAAAATAAAAAATAATAAAAAAAAAAAAAATTTTTTCGCTCAGTTTTAATAGCCACGCGGTAGTACTCAAGCTTTTATTTAGATCATATTTAATTCTAGAAAGTTTTATATTTTGAAAAAAATGTTAGTATAATTAAGATTTACAAAATTCCTCATAAGTCCTAGTTTTAAAAATAGTCCAATATTTTACAACTTCGTTATAACATGAAAAATTGTGGATGGAGTATTTAATTATTTTTCAGTGGATACACTCGAGGTAATGTTAGCTTTAAACTGGCGAAGTTAAATTTTTTGATCCAAGCGTATTAGTGGCATAAAAAACCGGGTGCTCAATTGCGTCCGATTCTACCCGCGCCGGTTAAAAATAGAAAGTGGGGGGGTGGCTCGGACATCCATCGTTTTTCCGTAATTTTACGTATTATTAGTTGACATTTTTTTATCTATAATTAAAGGTTACAATGTAATAAAAAGTTTACTTTATAATTCAAGTAAAAAGAAACACCAAAACAAATTGCATAATTGTAAATTTGCATACCTAGCCCACAAAAGCGTCAAAAGTGTTGGGCGGATGAGGGGATGAATCGGACCAACCTTATTTCATTTCGTATTTTAATTCATCATATTTGACATTTTTATTACTTAAAATTAATTATTTTTATAATATGATTAAATAATTATTATATTAAGTAAAATTAATATAAAATTGAAATTATACCGTACAAAGAGATGTTAAAACAGCATGGTCGAGTCACGCCCTCAAGTGTGGTTCGCTTCACGCCCTCAAGGTGTAACAGTGCTGACTCGGCGTTATTTCTAACTTTAATAAAATTGTATTATTAGAATTACATTTAAAGCAATGGGAAGCGAATCTTATTGCTCCGATCTAAGGGCCGTGATTTACTAAAAAAAAAAATTTCCAAAAAGTGATGTAGGGGATGAGTTCGGGAGAACCAGTTATTACCTAAAGGGCCGCTTCATCAGCGCAAACGCCCTGACGCTAATATATTTTATATATATATTAATATAATGATATAATATATATATATATATATATATAGCTATAATACGATATAGTATACTATATCATAACTACGTATTAAGGGGGTGTTACCTGGAACTGCAGAAATTTTGCAGCTTCCGGCCGGAACCGGATATTGGCCGAATCTCACAAAAAAGATTCGACAGATCCGGCAGAACCGTAATTTCTTACTGAACTTTCCTCATTAACTATATAAAAGAAATGTAAATAAGAAAGAAAGTATTTATACTAACGTTTGTTCACATAAATCCTTATATCTATACATCAACGCCACTGTTCAATGAAACGATACTGGAAAAATCATATTGAAGAGAATTATCCGTGGAATCCAAAAATTTTAATAGTAAAAGGGAGAGTCCTGTATTGTCCTTATTCCTAAAACAGGGGAAACACAAAAAGAGCAATAGATCCAAGCCGTCAGATAAGAAGTTTTGAGGAGAGTTTTCTCCCCAAAAAAGATTTGCATACTAATGACACCCAAATCACGAAAAATAATGAATTTTATCCGCATGAGTACCAGCCATCTTCACAGTCACCCAAGTAGAGAAGGATTCATCAGAATGTCATGGCTCTTCAAACTCAAATATCTTTATTTCCTTAGTTGAAAACTATTGTTACGTAGGAAAAAGTTACCACCAAACTTCAACAGGAAATTTGAGATCAGAGCCGTTTTCGAGAACATTATCTGGATAGGCGATTCAGATTCGTTTACCTACAGGATATATACTGAGAGCTAAATAATTCAATCACCCAAACCCCCCTTTCCCATTTGTGTATTTCTTTCAACTGCCCTCGTGGCTTATCAGCGAGTTCGATAAAAATGGACTGTGTACTTCATTGCAAGTATTTCCCCAGGTTCTCATTCTGGAATAAAATCACTATGAGTTGTCAAACAATTTTGATGAATAATTTGGAGAATTAAGCAAAATAAATCATTGTATATATATAATATATATATAAATATATATATATATAATATAATATAAAATATAATATATTATATAATAAAATATATATACAGATATCATATATTATAGTAGAAAGTCTGAGAGAGAGTATATTAGTATATAGTATGTAGTTTTGCTTGCAATATTAGTCCAGTCAAACTAAGAAAATGACCCATAAACCTGGCAAATAATGCTTCCAAGCGATTGAAGTGGTATTGGCATAATCCTAGCAAATGTTTGCTTTAAACTAACAATACCCAACAATCAGCACAAACATCCAAGGTATGGCCGAGTATTAAAAAATCAAATTCAAGCATGCGTCGGATGTCGATTTTTTGTTATACTTCTGTTTTAAAGATATTTGTATACTAAAATCTTTATATTTACATACAACGCACTTACATGGAACATATGGAAAATCATCATTGAAGTGAATATCTGGAAGTCCAAAAATTTAATAGTAAAAGGGCAGGAGTCTTGTATTTTTAGAACAGGGGAAACCACAAAAGGGCAATAGATCCAAGCCGTGAAAAAAGCAAGTTTTGAGGAGAGTTTTCTCCCCAAAAAAAACATTTGGCATATCAATGACCCTCCAATACAGAAATAATGAATTTTTCGCATTGGAGTAACCAGCCATTACAGTCACAGAAGATAAGGGATTCATAGAACTTAAGTAGGCCCATCTTTCAAGAAAATGGGTAATCTTGATTCTAGTAAAAATAACTTTTGTATGGAGAAACATGTACGAACTTCAAACAGGGAAATTGAAGGATCAGCAGTATTCGGAAGTTTATCCTAGAAGGCTGATCAGATTGATCGTTTACTACAGATATATATGAGAGCTAAGTAATTGCAAGAACAACTCATTTTATTTCTTTAACTGCTCACTAGCTTACCAGCGAGTTTTGAAAAATGGACTGTGGTACATTCCATTGGCAAGTATTTTTCCCAGGGTCTCACTTCTGGGAAAATCCCAAGGACGTCTCTTATTATATGTGTACAGGAGATAATGTGGGAAAGTTCCAATTTCGGAGTGGTAGGTGAAATTGATCTTCAATGTAAGCAGAAAGCTTGGAACTGATATTAGCAGGATCCACAAGTTTTTTCTTCGTTTTATTCATATAACTTACTTCAATTTTTTTAAAGATGCCTTATTTTTTCTCAAAGAACAGTGTGATTTAATAAGAAATGTAGGAATATTTGTACACATTTCAATCATTCCAGGTTTTAAGCTGTAATGAACTTAAAAGAATACAAAGAAACTAGGATCCACATCTTGCAAGCCCCACTGTATGCCAATTCAAGATTGTTAATACAGGTGTGAATAACACATATTGATTCTAGTAAGAATTGAAGTGTTGGAAAAGTACCTCTGGCAAGGTTATATTTATAGGAACCATCAATCATTTAACTTTTACTTCTAATAAATGGCAATTACTTGAAATAATTCTAAAGTTTTACAACCATTTCTCATGGTTACGGAACTAAAAGCAACTATATCATCATTTATTCTACATATTTGAGCTCCCCAGCATTCTCTCAAACTCTGAGCATGACAGCAAAGAATAAAGAAGAGCTGAATGAAGGCATTTAGAGTTTAATTTAACTTCATTAAATAATACTGTATGTAAGTGAAACACTGTATGAATACTACACAGAGGCTACTATTATAATTTTGGTTAAAGATGGGCTATGGGTTTATAAAATAAATCGCTTCCAATGCAAATTTTTTCTACCAAAGAATAATAGTAATTCCGGGTTTCCGGCCGGTATAATTTTGAAAAATCCGCCGGAAACCGGAATACTTTGGAAAAAAATATGTCAAATATAGGGCAAAAATTCCGGTAGCACCTCTAATAATTATATATCTATATTATATATCATATAATATATATATTATATATATATATATATATATAATAAATATATATATAATATATATATTATAATATATATATATATATATATATATATATGCAAGTTTCCATAAAGTACTTGTACTTATCTTTGATCAAATTCTAGAGTACTTGTACATGAACAATTCTAGAGTACTTGTACTTGACAAAATGTACTTGAACCCAAGCCTGATATATATATATACCCAACATGGTAAATCTGGCATAGGGACCCTAAATCCTTTTATAGCCAGTGAAATAGAATTAAAACAGGTCCGCAAATGTTATTGACAATGTGGTCAAGGACCATCTGCAATATATGCGCACGCTTGCCACCAACCTGGTTCACTTAATAATGCACCACATTCAACTATTAATGATTATTCTGCAAGATGGTCCTGTCATCTATGCAGAGATTTACACACACAAACCAAAATTCTCCACCCCCATAACTCTATCAACATTCTGCAATTGAATATCAATGATATAAAAAATAAACACAAAGAATTACTCCACACCCTAATTCAGAGCTTCTTAACCTTTTTTTGACTGAGACCCAAAATTAAAAGGATGGGTAAGACCAGAGAAAATTAAACAGAATGGTAACTTGCCTACCAGAGGTTGGTACCACCCCACCGTTTTATGACAAATCACAGGTATACTGCTAAAAAAATATAATAAACGAAATAGTGAAAACGAAAATCGTTCGCTCTCTTTAGGAAAAGTTACAGCTCTCAAAGTTGTAAAAAACCCATAGGATTTGTTATTAAAAAAAAAACCAAAAATTTTTTTTTTGAAAATCACAGAATATACTCTAAAAAAATAATAATGAAGAATAGTGAAAACGAAAATCCGGCTGTCTTTTTAGGAAAAAGTTAAGCCTCTGAAAGTTAAAAATTTTCCCATAGACTTTCTTCTTATAATAAAAATTAGTGGGCCTCGTGCTCGTTTTAGGGCGCCATCCTAGTTCAGGTTATGATAAGATTTGTTAATTCTACATAGATTGTTCATTGAGGTATACCTAACAAACTTTTAATCACCACCATGACTTAGGAGGGCCAAAAATGACACCTAACCTGATGCGAATCCCTAGATCCTTGGAAGTCTCACTGAGGGCATCTTTTAATACAAAATTTGAAGAGGCTGTCACTTTTTCTAAAAGAGAGACGACAATTTTTTCGTTTCAACTATTCTTCAATTTATTTTTTTAGAGTATATCCGCGATTTTTCATAAAAATCGGGGTGACAACCTCTGGGTAACAATTACCAAAGGATGTTCGAATGCTTAAAAAAGTATTGAAAAATAAAAGATAAAAAAAAGTTTGAGTACTTAATTTAGAAGAACATTAGAAATAATAAGACAGTAAGAAGCCACATAGGCTTATCGAGACTGAAATTCTCAGTAATTATGTAGTATATTAAATATATAATATTACTTGTGCTTCTGTCCCACTCAAGCCAACAGAACCAATCACCAGAAAACAACATGATATCTTAGAACAAATTACACAAATGCACACCATAGGGCGGTCTATTGAGTACAATACTATAATAATATACAGAATACAGCAATCTGTTAAAACGATGCTCATACATATCCACTAACTTGACGGACATCACATAGGCTGTATGTGGGGGAAAAAATAGTGTACTTAATATAAATTCCTAAGACCGTCCCAGTCAAGCCAACAGAACGAATCACCAAACAACATGAGTATGCAAATCCACAAAGCACCCTAGGGCTTGTCATCACTATATACAGAATACACAAACTTTAAAACATGCTCATACATATCCACTGTCTGTCATTAGCAAAACATTTTAGCGAAAGATTTTTTTAGCCCTAGGGCTTGTCAATAGTCTATAAAGGCGTTTTCGGATTTTGCACTTTTGCTAACGAAATTTAGGAAAATGGCTAAAGAAAAGGCGTTCGTTATATGTCAATTTGTTAGATCAACAAATTACTTAGTAACAGCGATGCTAATACGAAACGTTAGTCTAAAGGCGTTGGTTCGATTTTGAGCACATCATTTGATTAACGACGATAGGAACACTGCTTAACAAAGTAATCGTACGGGATTGTGCAATAGGTCAAGTATTGAAGTCACAAATTTAGTAAAAATGCTTCTTAATAATTAATACCTTTAGAGTTATATTTCTAAATTCCTGTAGTGTCTTGCTCTTCTATTCCCTGTGCATTTACTCAATTTTTAGGAAAATGCTAACGAAACATAATATGTGGTAAACAAATATAGATTGCGGGCGTAAGTAGTTTCGTTGATTATTGTGAATATCGTTTCATTCAATGAAATTAGCTTTAATAATCTAAATTCTCATCTCACAAAAAGGAAATAAATTGGGGGTATTATCAATTTATTTTTGTTAAATAAAATAAAAAATTATTGCTTATTTTTTTTTTTTTAATATTTTATTATTCTCCAAAACTAGACGTGCTCCAAATTAGAACAGCTGACAAGTAAATTTTTTGTAACAACGGTCGAATTATGCCCGAAATTCGTGCTAAACTGGATTTATAGAGCATTTCTTTATCCTTACGTTTCGTAAGCAAATATGCAAAAACGAAAACGGCTTAAATACAAAAAAGTAGAGGTAACAATTTATTTAAAGTATATATATACATGCTAGCCACACTTACATATTTAATAATTATAATAGTAACAATGCAATTAACCTCAATAAACTACAGTAACTCAAAAAAACCAAGCCCAATTTTGACACTTTAGTTCAGAATATACTATAATGATACCCAATACATCCAATTACCCTCCAGTTCCCTTCTAAATGTTGCACATCACAGTGCACTCATCACAACTATCCTGTGGCAAAACATCCATAAATATTAAAGAAACCCTATTGGTTGGCATGATTTCTTCTTAATTTTCTTATTAGTCGGTGCCCCCTGGTCACCTGTCGTGCTCTACTATGAAAATTTTATTGGTCTCCGTATTATTCAATCAGATGTAGAATGAATGTATGTGGACTGTACTCGTCCCATGCGAGAGAGCATCTGGAGAGAGAAAGGAATGCATTTTTTAAACGAGGTAGTAAGAAAACGAGGGAGTGAGAGAGAGAGAGGCAATCGAAATGACTAGTTATGTAAAGGAAGTGGAAAGGTTAGGAGATGCAATAATAGGATGATTGTTATGATGTAGGCTACGTAGAGCATCAAAAGAGCAGGGCACATGTGAGAGGATGAACGTTAGAGAGAGTAGACTGAGAAAACTGTTCGCGCAGAGATGAGGAGGCGATAACAATCTTGGCATAAGGTCGATGGGACGCACGTGAGGAAAAAGGGTTCAAAGGTAAACTACTTGATGTGTGCATTGAGAAAGCGACGGCCGGATGGAGCACGGGAGGGTTGAGGGAAGTATAAAACGAAGTATTAATCTTATTATTAAATTGACAAAGTCATATTGAAATATGGCTAAAGATTTTATAAGAATAAAGAAGGGAATTATGAAATGAATAAAGCTAATGATCACGTTAGTGATTATGAACAAGACTACGAGAACTCAATTTGTGGGGATGAGTACTGAAGTGCAATGAACTCGAATGGGAAATGATGCACGAAGATGGTGAAATTTGGAGCTAATCCTGTTAAATAGGATAACTGAAGTTATGATGAACAAAGATTACCAACACATTGGAAAACTATCTAGGGAAAATAATGAGAAAATCGTGTAGTAAAATTGTCGGGAAACCAAATGATTAGAAGATGGATTAAAGTTTGACTTATTAGTGGGAAAAGAGGAGAGAGAGAGGTGATGAACAAATAAATATAATATAAATATTGTAAGAGAGGGTTGAAAGAGGAAAGAAAGCAGGTCTTTATGCTATGGTAGATACGAGCAAATGGCTAGATTCTTGACAAGAAAATTCTTGGGAAACGGAATGAGAAGAAAGAAAGAAAAGTAGTTGGAAGACAGGAAGAACGCGCAGATGATTGGTGACGAGTTGTGTGCTTTATTTAAGGCATTTGTAATGAAAAAGAAGTAATAAAAATAGTTGGACTCATGATTTATCGGTAAAAGACAAATTTAAGATCTGAAGATAAAAAGGACATGCAAGTTCACGAGAAGAGAGAGAGAGAGAGAGAGGGTGCTAACAAAGGCCATGTGAAATGTACGATGAGCATAAAAGAACCGATCATATCCAGGCAGACAAAGAGAAATTTCAAAACGGAGATATTTTAAATAAGCGCGATAAGTATGAGAGTAGTAACCTGAACAGAGTCACGGCAATTGTTGACTGAGAGAAGAAATTATAAGTTCTTCAAATTTAGACTAAATGGCGAGCAGAAAATTGTGTAGACACCTGTATTACATTTCTATCATTTAAATAACTTTGGTCGCCTACATCACGCATATGAATACGTTATTCGAGGTAGCACTGTAAATACTTGGCATTTTTTTTTTATCCGATTTGGCTTAAATTCAAGTACAAGCTGGAGATCTTTGTGGGAACATTTTGAAATCAAGCGTATAAAGCACGGCCACAATACACATCAACTAATATGGTTCAGGATGATATTTACTTTTACTTGTGGAAAGTTGATTATGTATTAATCAATTGTAATGAAAGTAACAATTGTGAAAATTCTCTACTATACCTTATTATTAACAGACGAGAACCCAAATAACTATTTCCGGAGCACAGAAACGACTATCATTGGTGTTCGTTCGTTGATAAGGTATCCTCAATGTACCTTAACGTGAAGAATTTTCCTAATGTTTACACCTCTCTTAAAAAAAGTAATAAGCTGAAGAGCTATTAATATTGTCTATCTACAACGAGATATATACAATTTTATAAAATATGAGTTAAGCTTGTTAAGATAACTTAGGTTTGATGGGTGTCTTATACCACTATGGCTGGCAAAGAAAATTGAGTTCAAAAGTTAATAAGAGATCTATAAGGTTTTAAAAAGTGATTATAAGACGAATTGTGAATTACTTTAGCCTTTACTATGAATTTGTTATGTTTTCAAAAAAGAATTTAATTTGCTTTTGAAATAGATCTCGATATGGTACCTTAGATAACTTTTGCCTTTGGTGTTATTTAGTAATCTATATCACTTAAAATCTTCAGTTGTAGGTAAGATTTGATTGTGACAATAGGTAAAGAGAATAGAGATAGGTTTTTAGTAGAAAATATATTTGAAAAGAATCTGGAAAAAATTAACCTCTATACCTTTTATCAATTTTGAATTTGAATTTGATTACATTACACAAACACGACTAAAAAGTACCGCTTTTGAATTAGAAGTGAGTCCACAATTGTCCCGCAAGACATTGTGATTTTTTTGTAATTTTAGTGAAAATGGTACCACATTCAGTAGATATAAAACTTTAAATTCCGCTCTAAATAACTAATAATATAAAAAATATTGTATAATACCGTATACCTAATAGTATTTTAAATCCTAAATTAAATACTATATTCTATAAATACAATACTAAAATAGCAATAAAATATATGAAGATACTATTAAAATAGGAAGTATATAATAGTTTTTAATATCCCCTCCAACTGAAGAGTTGCAATGAAAACCATTGCAATAAAAGGAATTAAAGTTTTTACAAATCAAATAAATTCCTGCGAAGGAATCTTGACACTTGACAGAAGCCTGTCTAATAGGTCTTTCTTGACTGAATTGAGCTGAGAATTTTTATTCTGTTGGTTGAGAGTCCAGTTGAGGTGAATTTATACCTGAAGTTGGAGAAATTTTGTACATCTACAATAGCATATACTATTACTTTGAATCTGAATTTGAATTTGAGGGATCAATTTGATCTGTATTTTCATTGTTTTGAACATCTGAATTGGAGAGATCACATGCTTGCTTTAGCATCAGTTTCTCCACTGGGGACAGAGTGGGTAATAGATAACTCCATGGTAGAGATGACATAGAATAAGTGAAGGTTTGTCCATCTCCCTTTTTAATAAAACACTCCTGATATCTTATCGTCAATCACCAACAATGACTATTCCAGACTCTACACCACACAAGAGCAGAAAGGTCTAGGTTTTATTAGAGTTGTAGTAATCAGAACTATAATTCACAACCTTAATTCTGATTGGAGCCAACTGCTACTGTATAGCGATTCTCTACGAGTCCCTGACAGCAAATTTTAATGGTACAGACTCATACCAACTATTCCTGAAAGCTCCAAAACTCTTCCATTGAGCAGTTAAGAGTTATAGCTAATCTTGTTGTGGAGTGAGAGAAGTTTTATTCCATATGGGGTGAAACTTATTGAATATGAAGGTTTGACTTGCCATAAGGCTTCAAGGGAATTTGGAAGGGATATACTTCCAAAATCATTATCTGATGACCTATAGGTTAACGGTCTTGAATTGATAACATTGCGTGATATTTGAAATACTTGTTATCAGTTGAAAGTAGGTTAAGGTTGCTTTACTATAGTTTTATAGGAGACATCCTTACTGTTGCGTCATGCATTCTTCGATCCCAAACTGATCCCACCATGGAAATACCGAGACTGGAATCTTTTGTAATGTTTGATGTTATTGATAACGCATATGTTCGGAGAACCTACTTTTGAAGACAAAGATCTACAGTATACTTCACACTGTTTGAAATTCCCTGGCATATCTGAGTAAATTGGACGGTATGCATATATATTTGTGAAACGTTGGAATGAAAGTAAAAAAGGAGGGGATTATGGATCATACTGGAAGGATCATCAATTCATGAAATAGCTATCTGGATTTAAGGCAGGTGAAAATTTAATCAGATTACAATTGTTTTGAAATTCTTATCATTTTTAAATTCTCTTTACATAACGAGATGCCCTGTAAAGTCCACACCAGTAAGCTCAAAAGGACGCACAAATTTTACTCTATGATGAGGAAGATTAGTCATTTTTGGATATTTAAAGGGTAGTACTGTTAATTTTTTTGCTTTACTATACAGTTGCAAAAAGCATAATCTTTACAGCATGGTCCTGGCCTTGGTATCAGAAGCACATAGAGCTCTTGATAAAATTGATAGTAGAGGTTTCTGAAACCCAAGTGTTGACATCTTGAATGAAAAAGTCTCCTTTATGATTAATCTAGTGACAGATATGATAACCTTTGCAAGAAGAATTGGATTTTAAGTCACATCATCATTATAATAAAAGTGTCCTTGAATTCTACCCTTTTGGATCGGATTAGGCCTTTATCATCTATGAGTAAGTCTTTTTCCTATATGATGCGGTGGAAATTTCATTCCTTCCGACTCGGGAAATAATATTTCCTTAGAAAAACAATGCTGCTACATTATCTTCAACCAAAGTTGGCTTTTCTGATTCACAATCTTCATCCAGCCACTTACTCCTGCTAATGAATTTGAATATTTTTTGAAGTTACTTTATAAAGCCTAAGCACACCTTGGGTAATCTTTAAAGGGTAACAAAACTGAGAACCAACAACAGGAATGTGTTGAACATTGTAAGTTTTTTCCTATACTGGGCCTCAGACAAACAGTTTAGTCTTACTAATAGGGGCCATTGAGATAGATCTAGAAAGAATCCAAGAAGGACCTTTAAGCCATAATGGCACAGTTTTGAAAGAAAAGTAGAAGTTGTAACACCTCTGGTAATCAGTCTGCTGGGTTTTCAGCAGTATTGATGTGAGCATAAGAAATGGATAATTTGTACTCTTGCTCAACTTGTTTTTTGATGTGATAAATTCTTTGGAGCCCTATTATTTACCAACCAATAGTTTTTTAATTTTTTGCTTATTCCAGAACAGAAGCCATGATAAAGGACAAATATATGATGGCATCTACAAAGACCTTTATGTTTTTGAACTGTAAATTTTGAAATTCTGATAATATTGATTTGGTACAACACTTGAAAAATAAGAACACAGAATAACAACTCTAAAGAGGGCAAAGCCCTAGATTTGAGAGGGGCCACCAAAGCTTTGAGAAATATTAAATTAAGACACCTTGAACCTAACATAACAATAACATAACATGAACAAGACAAATATTGCATCACAAAACACGAATAAAGAGTTTGAGGGAGAAGGTGAGAAAGCCAACCTCTCAATTTCAATATTATGTAATACTTATTAACATCTGAACATAGTGAATTGACTAAGGAAACTAAAACATCAGCAGGGACCTTTTTCATCCCAATCGTAGACCCGTAATTGCATAAGATTTTTCCCAATTAGTAATCCGTGAACCTCTTAAAGTTAGGGTAAAAGATATTTTAGAAGGATCAAACTTGGACACATGCAGATAAAACCAATCTTTTGGTAATTGCCATCAGGCATTTTGCTGGAAATACTTTGCTAAGTTTTTTTAACTTATCTGTAAGAGGATTTAAAAGATATCCAAGAACTTATCTTCTGATTCCTGATGTTGAACTATTCATTGACTGATGATCAACAATAGTAAATTCTGCCTATACTAATTATTTTAGAGTCCAGATAAAGTAAGCTATAGATTTCATTCTTTTGTTGCATTCATAATAAAGTTCTTTTAATTGTTGTAGATCATTGCCACTAATAATTAATTATAAACAAAAAAATTAGTTTAATAGTAATACTGTCAGTAAATGCAATATCAACTGCCTCAATAAGACGAGCATGATGACTAAATGATATACTTGAGGGAATGGAATAGGTGAGGATTGTGAAACAAAAAAAATGGTTCGATAGTAAATATCGATAGCTTTATGACCATCGTACTTTTTCCGCGCAAAAATAAAAGCAAAAGCGATTGCGGTCATCGAGTTTAGATTTTCAACGTTCTGACGGAAAGTTTGTATTATGTCCGCTAACAGACAAACTGATTTAGTCTGAACCGGAAATAAATGACGCCCAACACAGGAGACATAAGATCTGGTTCAGTATAAGCTGCCTCATTTAGAGAAGGTAAAGAATTAGTTTTAAGAGAACAGTTAAACACTAAGGTCCGGACTTTGGTTTGATCCTTGTATTCATTATCAGATTTTGCATAACCAGGTCTGTGAGGAAACCATATAATTTTTATAACTCTAGAGGGAGATACTTTGAAACTCTCAATAATATCCATTACACCTTTTTATATGGTTGTCTGAAAGACATCATCATAGTCCTTTAAATAAATCTTTATTTTCTAATTTCTTCAATGAACTCTATTAAGCACTGCAAGAGCAATGTTATATCCTTATTAAGGACAACAAGGGAAGTTTATCTTCAATCAATGGAAGATCTATATGATATTTTTCATCTATTGAAGCTGCTATATATAATCCATACATTTTATATTTTATTCAATCTAGGTCTAAATGATCTTGTGTATGCTGTTCAATTATTTTCATACCTTCTATACTTATCCACTCTTTTTTTGTACAAGATTTGGTATCCTTGCTCTAACTCAGATAATTACTTAGTATTGATGGCTTAAGGATAATAAGAAATGTACATGGGTTTAAAAACTGTGAGCATTAATCAAAGTGGTTACAACCTGCAATTGATTTATTGATTTTGATATGAATTATGATTTTAGAACTCAATTAGATGATGGTATTATTGAAGAGTTCAGATATTATTTGATTACTTGTATATAAAATTAGTAAATTATTTCCAAATGGAATAATAGAACCATCTCTTAAATTAAAAGCAGATCCATTTCATACATTTTAATGAAAAAATAGTAGTTGAGGAAAATACTCTATTAAATCAATGCCTATTTGGGCAGCATCAATCAAAAAATGAGTTATTAGACTCTTTATAGCCTAGAATCAGCTATTTGATAAGATTTATTATCTCAAATTAATTAGAGCCTGATCTACAAACTTAATCTCGTAACTTAATTGTAAGATCCTCATCCACCATAGAGGAAGAGGCTGAACAAGACTAGGTCCATATATATACATCATAATAACAGTCTCTTTCAAAGTGCGGGTGGTAATCCTAAATTAGGTTTTTATATCGTATTATGAGTGCCTTTGAATGCTTCTTACGATATATATTGAGTTTATCACAACACTCTTTTAGAAGGTAGGATCCATACTGCGACCCAGTTCGAACTTAAGGGCATCGACTGTGAAGCTGAAACTTTATCTATTATCAACCATAATAGTATTGAGGCAACAAATATAAAATTGTTAGGTGCTTTGGCTAAAGCTAATGACATACATTTTTTGTGAGGGTGGAACTTTTTCCTTATGGCTTACAAAGATCTGTAAATATGAACTTCTTTTATTACACAATTGGCAACTAAAGAAAGTTGCTCCTCCCAGTCCCAGGACACTGATCTGACATATGTTTAGTACTTGAACATATATACCTAGCAATAGACTCTCTTTCATTAAAATCTATTTAATTCTTTAAATCATAGGTTTGATAAACATTTAGCATATATGGTTCATCAACTAATGACTTGGGATGATACAAAACTATACATGATTTGAATAACTTTGATTTAGTGGAAGTTGAAGAATCAATACTTATGAGCAAGAAGCTTCATTTCACTCACATTCATTAGTATGATTTTGAAATTCTGCAAGCAGAATTGGAAATCAGGCCTATTTATTAGAATTTTATAGAGGAACTCATTCGTCCTTTGTATATTTCATTAATTTTAAATTTAAAATTAGGCTTATATTAAGTAATTTACATTCTTATTTAAATTTTGAAATCAAAGTATTTTATGGGAAGGGACTTGATTGAAATTTTTACCTTTATTAATCAACTGAATGTTTTATACATTATTTTTTGTTAACTTCATTATATCAAACATTGGATTTAAATCAGGGTAATTGGTATTCAACTTCGCGAGTAAATTTCCTATTGAACATACCACATTAGGCTTAATATTGATAAAAAACTATGTCGGTAATACTACTAATTCAGTCAGTCACTCCATCAAGACTTTTGAGGGTTATAACTCTCAAGTTCATATATTAAATTGTGCTCTCTGATATCATCTAAAGTAACCCATAGTCGCATTATATTGGGTAAAATACTAGATTTTATAAAAGATATAATCTTTTTTTAATAATTTCCATCATGAGAAAAATTGAATTTCCATCTAAAAACTCTTTATCTAGAAGTCATACGAGCTTTATCTATAATTATATTACAGGGTTTTCGTCTCATTAATAGAAGATTCTGTCTCTTGGGAGTACGCATATCCCTTTAATTTTTTTTAAGCATTGAAGTTAAATGGATCGTTCACTTAAATTTTTTTGTAAATCTAAGGAGCTCTTCAAGTTTTGAAATGAAGGTTTTTATACAGCAAAACTTATTCAAGTTTCATTGAGGAAATCTCTCCTGATTAGGAGAACAAACAGATTCCACTGAAATGAAACAATTATTGTTTTTTTTTGAGCGAGATGTTGAATTTTTGAATCCCTTTAAATTTTATTCACTTAATTTGATTTAATCGAGCATTGGTACTGAATATGAACTCATCATTTGTTTTTTAAAGAAATACTCAGGAATGTAGGGAGATCAACCTCATTATCATTATTATCTTTTTATATATTTTTGTACTCCGTTTGTTAACTAATCTTTTAACAAGGACTCTACTTCCTCTATGAGATCTTTACATAAACTGCATCTTTATTTTTATTTTTATCTGTAGGCCTACTCTCTATTTGACTAAGATAAATATCTACTATGTGCCTTGAGAGATGAAATGGCTTGACTATAGGCTTAGACTTTTTTTATTAGCTCTATCATGAAGGGCTTGTATCTCTGGGTCAGACATTGTCGCTGATTGATGCTAGAATGACCAAGGACAAAATTGAAAACCTTGAGGAAGGATGAAATTAATGAAGATAGCCTAATCACCCAGCCAAATTATTTGATTTGAATTTTGAAAAGCTCGTCTGACCAAAAAATAAAAAAAATTTGAAGTTGAAAGTGATCTAGGCCTCAACAACAAATTTTGAAATTAAATTTTTTTGAGGAAATATAATGATGCTATGCGCAACACCAATTAGATATGGCCTACCACCAGAACAAATTATTTGATTTGAATTCTGATTTAAAAGGGTTTAGAAGACCAAAACACTCACAAAAAAACAAATTTTGAGGTTGAAATGGACCTAGGCCTAAGTTTGAGCTTGATTTTTTTAGGGGAATCACTGTAATGGAAGGGTTTAGGCAATGATGCATTGCCTTACCTAACTCTCAATACCATTTTGAAGATTATGTAACTAAAGACTATAACTAAACTTAGGCAAAAACACCAATAGGGCTAGTCTGGATAGCCCACGTGGCTTCTAACCGTTTACTATTTGTACCCATGTTGCTAATACACCTACATTTAAAAATGATTTTGGACGTGGTTAGTAGACCTAGCACAAAACATATCGACACATGCTATATCAGCTCGAGATAGTTGATTGTAATTTGTGCAATTGATAGCGACGATTTATCAAAGAACTTGCAAACAAATCCGTTCGTTTAACGACCAAATAGATTACATCAATATGACGAAAAATTTAACTAAAAACTGCAGTGATAAATTAAAAAAAAAATTAAGAGAAATATGGGAGATTTAAAAGTGATATATATAGAACAATTGTGAATCTACCTTTAGGCCTTACCTGATTTGTTGTTTTCACAAGATTTTATTTGCTCTTTGATAAAGATCTCGATAGTCCTTAGATAACTTTGCCTTTTGGTTTTAGTATTCTATCACTTAAAATCTTAGTTAGGGTAAATTTGATTGGTGAGGAGGTAAAGAGAATAGAGATAGGGTAATAGTTGAAAATATCTGTATTGAAAGAACATGAACACACTTAGATTTACAGCTGTTATTTTGAATTTTGGAAATTTGCTTAATAAAAAATGGGGAATTATAAAAGTGCCCAATAGATCTTCATTACTGAATTTAAACGCGTTGAGGTCAGCAAGACATTGTGATTATTTAGTGAAGTATTATAATGCAATGAAAAAATAATATTTTTAAGATTTCTAGTTGAATCAGCAATCATTTAATATGTAATTGTTTGAATGTGTTGATATTTAATTAATTATTTATTTCAACTATCTTTGTGGAAAAATATATTATTTTTTTGGTCAAGCCAGGTACCTTAAAAATGTAGAAAAGACATTTAAGAAAAGGTGTGGAGTGGATAATATATTTAATAATTACCTACAGACGCCTTAATTAAAGGATTAAGTTTTTACAAAACAGAGAAAATCTCATCAAATAATTTGTAATTTCTATAGACAACCTCTGAGGACAGAGCAAGCCTGTCTAATAGGTCTTATTCTTTGACTGAATTCGAGCTATGATTTGTATTTTGTCTGAGAGTCGAAAGTATGAGGTGACTTTAACGCTATGGAAGCTATGAAGGTTGTACTCTACAATAGCAGTAATTCACTATTACTATAGTGAAAATAACATGAATATTGAAATTGAGTAGGTATAACTTTGAATCTGATATTATTCATGTGTCATTGAGAACCATCTGAATTGTGAGGTAGATGATCACACGGCTTGCTTCAGCATCAGTTTCTCCAATGGAGATGGGTAATAGATAACTCAAATGGGTAGAGATGACAAATAGATTGATGACAGGTTTATCTCCCCTTTTTAATAACACTCCTGATCTTATCGTCATCACAAACAATGACTTCCAGAACTCTCCCCACAAAGCCAGAAGGGTCTAGGCTTATTTAGGTGTGTGTATCAGAACTATATCTCCCAACCTTATTTCTGTTGGTCCACTCTGACTGATAGAGGAGAGATTTCTACTTGCCTGGCGCAAATTTAATAGGTAAGACCATGACCAAATTACGCGTGAAAGTCTCCAAACTTCTTTTCCTTTGTAGCAGTAGTGATTAAATAGCTAAGTCTTGTTTGAGGGAGGTGAAGTTTTTTCAATAGGGGGTGGAAACTTCATATGATATGAGGTTTGGATTGTGCCATATGTATTAAGGATTAAAAGGACATTTGGAAGCAATAACTCCTCTCGCAAATCATTACTCTGATGACCTTAGGTTAAAAGGTCTTGAATTGATAACATTGGTTATATTTGAAATACTGGTTAACAGTTGAAAGTAGTTTAAGGTCTTTACCAATAGTTTTATAGAGACATCCTATAACTGTTGTATCAATTCTCTCCCAAACGATCCCACCAACCTGGAAATAGAACTGGAATCTTGGTAGTGTTTTGATGTTTATTTGAGTACGCACATAATCGTTCGGAGAACAATAATTTGATATGACAAGAATTTACATAACAGTAATTTTCACCTTTCCGTTTGAAATTCCTGGGCATTATCTGAGTACCAATTGGACGTATGCCATATATATTGTGAAACGTTGGAATGAAAGTAAAAGGATTCAGGTGGACATATCTTGGAAGGACATCTAACATGAACTAAGCTTTGTTATTAAGTGCACGGTGTGAAAATTAAATAGATACATTTTTTTGAAATTCCTATCACTTAATTCTTTCACTAAAACGAGATGCAAAGCAAACAATTTTACTGTATAAAAGTCACACCAGTATGCTCCAAAGGACAGCACAAAAATTAACTTGTATGATAGGAAAGATTAAGTCATTATTTGGATAATTTATAGAAGGGTTACATGTGTTTAAATTTTTTTGGGCCTTACTATACGTCTGAACAAACATTCTTAACAGCCTCCCTGGCCTTGGTATCACAGAAGCCGTGAGCTACTGAGGTCATTGAAATAAGTGGTTTGAAACAATCTCACACATGTAGGACATCTTGAATGAAACTATACTTTATGACTAATCTAGTGAGATGATATCTGGCAAACTTTTAGCATTACAGTCAGTCATTATATAAAAATGCTCACAGGATTGTGAACTTGATTTGCTCGGATTAGGTTCCTTTTATTTTGCATGTTGAAATAAAAGTTTTTAAGTATGTATTGTGACATCAGCGGTGGAATTTCATCCTTTTTTTAAGGATTTTGGAGAAATCAATATCGCTCTCCTTAGATAAAACATATGCGTATGCATTTAGATCAACCAATAGAGTTTGGGCTTTTCGTGTGGATACAATCTTAGGGTCCAGGGCCTTTGACTTCCTTGCTATCGAAATTTGGAATAGTTTTAGAAAGTTAACTTATAAAGCCTAATGCAACTTGAGTAATTCATGATATAAATATGGTGAAACAAAAATAGACTAGAGAAACAACACAGATGTGTTCTATTGTTATAAATTGCCCTTACTTTTCTTCCTTAGGCAAGCGTATATTTTATTAATAATATGCCATTGAGATTGATCTAAAAGAATCCAAGAAGGACCGCTTAAGCATAATGTAAGTTTGAAAGAAAAGTAGAAGTTGTAGCAACACCTCTGGTAATCAGATCTGCTGGGTTTTTCAGCAGTACTTGATTGTAAGCTAAGAAATGGATACTTTTACTCTTGCTAAAACTTCACTTGTCTCGTGTTCTTGATTTGATAAATTTCTTTGAGCTGACTGGGTTTACAAAAATATTTTTATTTTTTGCTTTCACAGACAGAGCCATAGAAAGGTACATTGAGCATATTCTACAAAGACTTTATAGTTTTTGAAACTGTACAATTTTGAAATTACTGATAAATATTGATTTGATACACTTGAAAAATGAAAAATTACAACTCTAAAGAGGGCAAAGCCTAGATTGAGAGGGTGCTCCACCTCTAGGCGTTTGAAGATATATTATATTAGAAGGAGACCTATCTACTAAATAACAAAACCATAACACGATGAAAGAAAAGATCAGACAAAACACGATAAAGAGTTTGAGGGAGTAAGGTGAGAAAGCACTACCTTTCAATATTTCAATTTATGTATGATTCATTTTAAATCTGAGAACTAGTGAAGACAGAAACTGAAAATATCAGCAGAGGATACCATTTTCATCCCAATCGGACATATTGGCCATAAGATTTCCCCAATAGTAACGCGAGCTCTTAAGAGTTACGGGTAAAAAGTATTTAAAGGATCAAACCAAACCTTGGACACAGCAGTAACAACAATCTTTTGGTATTTTCATCAGCAATTTACCTCAAGTATTTGCTAGTTTGAATTTTCTGTAAGACGGATTAATAAAGATTCCAAGAATCAATTATCTTCTGATATCGATGTTAACTATATTCTACTCTTTTCTTCCATACCTCATAGTCATCATATTCATCAATTAATCCGTTAACTTCTACAGAATGGAGATAACACCATACTTTCATTTTTTTCTGTTGGTCTATTCATAAGAATATGTTCTTTAAAATTGCTCTAAGTCGATTGCCACTAATAATTACAATTATCTAAACGTAAAAAAATTTTTTAATTAAGAATCTGAGTGAACACGCACCATCCTCATAAGACTGAGCATGATGCTTAATGATATAATTGAGGATGAAAGCGTGAGAGATGTGTAAACAAAAACAATGGTTGAGTATCGATTAAGCCCTTTAATTCACCATTTTATTTGCACTCGATAAAAAAAGTGCACATAGTCGATTGTGCGGTCTTTGTGGATAAGATTTTAACAGTAACTTTGGAAATGGAAGTGAAACCTCGGTATTTGGTTCCAGACACAAATTGTTTTATTGAAAAGCTCTGCATCATCAAAGCTCTTATAGAGAGTGCTAGATACACTTTTATGGTTCCCTTGATAGGTAAGATTCGTTTTTATATTGTACGAAGATAAAGTTGTTAAGCTATTTCGATACTTGTTACATCAGTTTTGTATACCCAGGTTGTGAGGATAACGCCAAATATTAATTTTTTATACTCAGAGGGAGATCCTCATTGAACTCTTCAATAATACCAATCAGCTAATTGTTGCTGAAAGACATCATCATACGCTTTCAATTCCCTTTATTTTTCATACAATTTTCATGTGAACTCTATATACAAGCACTGACAAGAGCAACTTGTGTATTTTCAATTTTGTTTATCAAGCCACAACGTATACCATAACTCTTTATGAATTTTGTTCCATCTTTGAACTATATACTACAAAAATGTAATATATATTTCAACTCTGTTTCAAATCATCTTCAGATTTTATTATTAATTATTCATACCTTCTATACAGACCGTAGTAGTGAACTCTATTGAACATGTTTTCTAACCTTGCTCCTACTCAGATAGCTTAGTAACCTGCTGAGCAACTAAAGGATTAATAAGAATGTACAGGGTTTAAAACTGCATTAACCAAAGTATGGTTAACTCTGCATTGATTTATAGATTTGAATATGATTATGATTTTCTGAAATTGATGAATCGGAGTAGGATTGCTCTATTTGATTAATAGATATATATATAAGATAAAATGGATTTCATCCAAATGAATGATCAGGAGATCTCTTACTTAAAAGCACAGATACTACTCTATCACATTTAACAATTCTAGTTGAGGGAATACTCTATTATATATAGTATATATAGGGAACTCCCAATATCCAAAAAAAGTATTGACTCTTACTAGCACAGAATCAAGCTATTCATAGGAACAAAGATTTTAATATAACTATTAATTTGAGCCTTGATCTACTGTACTTTTAAGTATCTTAATGTATCACTCATCCAACAAAGAGGAAGGGTGGAAACAAGACTGGTCCACTTATAAGTAAAATCAATCAGAAACGTTTTCATATGCAAGTGGAGTGTGTGGTAGATACCTAATAGGTTTTTATATGTATTGATGTGCCTTTGTGACTCTCTCTCACAGATATAATTAGTTATCCAACACTCTTTTAGCAAGGTAGGACCATCTTGGCGAACACAGTCGACTAGGCATCGAATTGTGAGGCTGAAACTTTACCTCTACCACCCTAATAGTAAATTGCCATGGCAACAAATATAAATTGTTGGTGCTTTGGCTAAAAATAAGACATACATTTGTGAGGGGTGAAAAACTTTTTCCTTTGCTTTACAAAGAGCTGATAAATATGACTTCTTTTGTATTACATAACTTTGAGGCTAACTAAAAGAAAGTGCTCCTCAAGCCATGGAACTGATCTGCAGTATTGTCTTAGTACTGTGAACAATTAGCTGCCCATGGACTACATTATCATTCATTCTTTTAATTCTTAATAATATAGATATTTTGATAAACATTTGCAATTGGTCATACATGCAGCTTTGGATGA
>JABUQX010003367.1:17500-34886 GCA_015478945.1 Trachelipus rathkii | reverse complement strand
AATATTTATTATTATACTCTATTAATATCTAGTATATGGTATATATACTCTATCATTCACTAATCATATTATTACTATAGATTATTATTTAAATAAGAATTCATAATTTATTTTTTTATCTTTTTTATTTTTTTATTATATATTATTTTTATTTTTTTTAACAATTTTTCAGTGCACAATTCTAAAATTTGGTGAATTACTGAGACATTCCAGCATTATGATAATGTTTTATCCGTTCTTATCTTCAGCATTGTAATTATGTCTTCTTTTTAAATAGATATCCAATATTATAAATTAGATCATGGACTAATATCACAGTAACAGATCTTATCGTTTATAATATATATTTAATTTGACCATTATAATATATATACTAGTTAATTATATAATTAAATCATATTTATATATCATATATCATTTATATATACTAATATATATACTCCGAAGGAAATGATAATAGAAAGTAAATATACGGTATTTTTTTCTACATAGATCATTATCCTATTATAACTATTATTAGCATAAACTTATGCATAAGATTAATCGGGTATAATATAAGTATATCTATCATATATATCATATCTATCATGGCTACTATAGATCTTTTATAAATTCGATTAGTTGTTTTATAGTGTAAGTTGACAAGATATAGTTTTTTGATTGTTAATATAATATTTCGATAATTATATATTATTATTACTAGACGGTTGTTTATAATTACTACTAATTATAAATAGATTCAGAATTTTTCCAAAGGTGTTCAGAGTTATTACATGTTGAAATATATGGGTGATCATTCTGGTTTATGCACATATGTATATTATGTGTAATTTGTGTGTGTTGATAATCCTATGAAATGTAGTGTAGTACAGAGTTTATTAGAGTATTATGATTTTATCTAACGTATTTAGTTAAGGATTTAGATATCTTAACTTTTCAGAATATTTCTTATATATTTAATTGGTCTTATTAATTTGTTAATTGTGTATGTTGTTGTTTACAATTTTAAAATTTAAAGGTAATTAAATTTCACAATTTAAAGTAGATTTGAGTAAATCAATCATTTAACTTTAATAATGGCGGCTAATGAATTTTTCTTCATTCTTGAGTCTGCAGATCTATTGGATCATAGTATTTCACACATCTGAGTTCAAGGTCCTGTGAATTAATGATATAAAGTGCAAAGTAATGCTATACCCAGAAAGCCTAAGCGTTCTCCTTTTTTATAATGTTCAAAATATTGTAGTCAATTATGTGAATAATTTGTGTAATTTTATTGTGACGTTACGGAAGGATAATTGCTGTATACTATTGTTGATAGTAGACTAAATATTGATGGTGGATATAAGGGAGAAGAGTGTTAGGAGTTCTTGTTTATTTGTGTGTTTTGTAAAGAATATGGTAAATTAAGTGAGTGGGTATTTGGCTCTGCGTAATTGTGAGGATTCTGATTGAATGAATTGTAATCTAATAAGCGTGTGATAAGACGGGAATAGTCGTGAGTATCTTAGTAGTCATAGGCGAGGGTGTATCAGTTATATTTAGATTAATTAAATTTTCAGCTTTGGTTAAATAGTATATATTAGGGGGGGAACAATTTATCTGAAGCTTTCTTTAGAGAATAGAGGATGATATATGTACCTTATAATTTTTCTGTGTTTGATCTAGATGCGATGTAGAATAAATGTGTGTATAGATATAGTTAGTGTGGTACTATGTGGATTTTTTCTGTTTAGATGGATAGAACACTAGTTATTAAGGATAATTAATTAGGGCGAGGGGTAACAATAGTTATTAAGAATAAATGGAAGGGGTATTGTTAGTTTGGAAATTTTCATAATAGGTAAATTTTATTCAGTATATGGGGTGTATCGTTATTTGATAGTGTGTAAGATATTCCAAAGGGTTTGTTTTTTGCGCTGATTCCACTAACATCATCTTTCATGAATATTAATTAACGAGCATCAGCTAACATACGCCTACATTACGAAATTATTATTTAATTTATCTATTTGATATACATTCCCTCTAAAAGTACCCATTCCTCTTTTCTTGATACTTTGTAATGATTTTATGAACTAAGTAAATACGTCTAATTATCAGCAGATTTTTTTACCTTCAGAAATACTCAATGCCAACCCTTATCATGACACTCTTTGGGTTCTCTCATTCCAATTCCTCATCAACACATTAAATCAGTGTAGCATTACATTTCCCCTTTTATTCTAAGAGCTTGTTAGAATTTGTGTCCCTCTATTAATATCTTTAAAACTGAAAAAGATTTTCTTTTACCGTCTATTTAAGGCTGATAAAATTCAAAACAAATATATCAACTCTCCGATGATGTTACTTAATTTCTGCTCCAGATACAGCCAAATCGCACTAATTAGGGCATAGATTACACACTGATTAAAGAAAAGAAAAAAACAGAAATCACATTTCGTTTCATGCGGGCTTGATAAACGCACTCTACAATATGTCACTTAAACTATCTAGGGATTTGAGGAACACAATTCTGCATGTGGTGCGCGGAGCATAAAACTATGACAAACACGGTGCTTATTACATTTGAAGTCTTTTCCCTCTCCAACTCATAAGGATTGTGATTCAAACAGTTTAAGAAACCGACGAATTTCCCGAACACGTTAAAAAATATATTCCCTAGATGATCCTACTACACGACTACGATCACTATATTCGGTTTTTTTTAATCTGTAAGTCGCTTCAATATGTGTGTTGGAAGATAATTTGCATTTCAGTAAAATGTATCTAAGACGTCTAAGTGAGAAACAGGCTAAACTTAAACTTCTTTTTTAAGGGGGAGAAGACATAGCTACAGTTGGAGATATGGCAGCGTGAACTCACACACGAAAATACAACATAATTAGACCTACAACTTCGAAAATCCCAAAAGCGCCCACCATTGGTGAGAACCACACAGCCATCCGCTGCAGATCATGAACCACTTGTCATGAACTGAAGCTA
Source organism: Trachelipus rathkii (assembly GCA_015478945.1). Taxonomy (NCBI): domain Eukaryota; kingdom Metazoa; phylum Arthropoda; class Malacostraca; order Isopoda; family Trachelipodidae; genus Trachelipus; species Trachelipus rathkii. The sequence continues at coordinate 31,901 of JABUQX010003367.1, read as the reverse complement.
AATCTCCAACATTCATGTTGTGATCTAAATGAATATTTGATCAAAGCAACCGAGTTTCCCGTCAAGGCGACATTACAGCTTGAAAATCTGTCCTATTTTTTTTCTTTTATAAATAACACCAAGATGGGTAATAAAATTTTTCTTTAATCTATGTTGATCGTAATGTGAATTAAGACAAGAATATATGAGAAAGGGATAACGATACTGGCTATCTTTGGGAAGACCGCAGTTCGCGTGAGAAAGCCGTGATCAAGATATGATTCGTATCTATATTCTCCATAACACAACTCAAATCCAATACGTTGGATTCAGAACAGCAACTATAATACTCATATAGATATCTCACAGTTAGGACATGCATTTTTTCACAGATTACTAGCTTGCTCTTTTTAAATCAGCAATTAGTTTCTATTATCAATGTTTGGACTTGTTTCAAATAATCTAGCTATTTTTTAATATTAAGTCCTTCTAATTCTATGATAAGTTGATAGGTGTGCTACATTAAAAGTTAAAATTCGACGGGCTGTAAAGCTTAACCGTAGGGTGCTCATTTGAGATTGAACCCTAGGTTCGACTGTAGTCGTTGCGGTTGGTAATCGTAACTTTATGGCGAGGCATTATATATAATAATGGGAAGTTCTATTCATATCCACATCCAATAATGTGCTAGAGATTCAAAAGATACACAAGTAAAATGCTATCGGAGATTCAGATCGGCGACATTTTACAGGTGTGTCCGTCTGTTCATTATTTTCTCGGTTTTATATTATATATTGCTTGAATTGAATAGCTTGCATTTAAAATCATTCGCAATAAGATATTAATTTGATAGTTATGTAGACGTGAAGCATAATCAAACTAAATGAGAACGGTATAATGAATTTATAAACTCTTTAGCCTGGTATTTGAACCTAGAGTTGTAGCCGTGAGGAAATATGCGGCTTATCTAACCTGATCATCTTAAATAATAGTGTGATTCAGTATTTAATAGTAGATAAACGGAAAGAGCGTCAAGGCGACATCAACAGGTGTCCAGCCTGTTCTTCTATTGTTTTTAATTTTATTTGATTATATTATTGATATAATCGCATTAAGACTAGTAAAGATAAGAATATATGGAAGGTAAGAATTTTTGACTGGCCTCACGGATGAACCTCAACTATAGTGAATGTTGCTACTCAGTAGGACAATCTGCCGGTGCTATAAACTTGAGCCCTATTATCTCTACAGCACTAAATGTTGATTAAAGATATTTGAAAACCGTTACGTCTAGATTGACGACTCTCGGTGTTAACAGTCCTACTTGATTCTTTTATTAAATATTTATTTAGATGTTAAATATTGCATCAATAATGCATATATCCGATATTTGATTGATTATAGCATTAAGATACTAATTATAGAGAAGTTAACTACTTTAGCCGACGGCAAAGCATGCTTTTTGTCGGGGATGGAAACCAACGCTATGTTGCCAGCGGTGAGGAACGATATGTCGGCGTGCTATACAGTGAGCTTATCTTCCAAACTCATAGAAAGTGCGATTCAATAGAAAGCAGTCAAAGTGACGACCGATCCCGTCAGAGTGACATACAAGGGGTCCGCTGTTCTCACGTTTTTAAATATTTTTAGATGTTAAATTATGAAATTCATATCGATAATAGGAATGTTACATTATGTGAGTGGAGCAGTGGACTTGTCGCGGGTAACCAGAGAGTGCAACGGATGTGTGGTAGGAATCTTGAAAATGTAATTTTATGAAGAGTGTCTGTAAATAATATTTTGTTTATACGTTAAATCATAGATTCTTGACATGAAAAACAAACTATTTCAATCATTGATCGTTTCCAACGTAACTAGCATATAATTGTTAACAATAATTGACTCCTTTTTACCTTTGTGGATGCCGCTGGTAGTAATATCATCCCATAACATTGAATACTCAGCTTAATAAACAGCAGATATGCACTTTATATATTTGCAAGCAAAGGAACAGTAATTCGAATTTTGCTCGTCGGCTGCATGTCGAAACTTATATACCCTAATAGAAGATGCCCGACGAAGAATTTTCCAGCGTCGAACCATTGACTGTGATGTAGATAAGATACATCCGAACACACGATGTAGACAAGGATGTGTAATGCAGCGTTGACGAACATCCAGTCTAGTACATATAAGAGTAAGCATATCTGTTAAGTCTGAGGTCAGACAGCGGAAGAAAAAAAAGATGAGACTGATTGGAAAGACTTTTGGACAGATCTCTTCTCAGATGAAGAGGTATGCAATTGGAGAGTTCAGAAGAATATGAAGAAACAAAACGACTAGCGGAGAGGAATTGGAGAGATTATGGGGACTAGCTCAAATGGTCGACAGGACATCAAAAAAATTTCCAGTACAGCCCACCGCAGGTGCTAGGTTAGGTTAGGTTTGGTTAGGTTAGGTTAGGTTAGGTTAGGTTAGGTTAAGTGAGGTTAAGTTAAGTTTTGTTGAATTCGTTAGAGAAACTCTAAATGGGCAGATTTTTTTTTGATTTTTTTTTATTTTACAAATGTCGACCATTTGATTTGTCGATCATTTTCCTTGTCGACCATTTGGTACTAGCTTCGAGATTATCAATCCAATGAGAGTAAGGAAGTTGGCAAGGCAAAAAGCCCTAGACTCCACCCTTTCAAAAAGCAAAACTAAAACAAAGCTGTGTGAGAGCATTTACTCCAGATATGGACCATTCTTCTACAAGACGAAGTTTTGGTGTTGTGAAGTAATTCTGTAGGAACTCATAATATCCAATCTCTTAGAGGAGAAACAGCATGATGATTCCAAGAAAGGTCACGTCAAAAAAAAAAAAACACACACACACACACACACACACACAAAAAACTAGGAATATTGAGGACAGACAAACAAAGAATTGAGTTGTGCATTTATAGAAAATGATGTTTTTGTTGTGTGGAAGACTTTGTTGTGTAGATAAGTGAGGGAACTAAGTGTTTAAGGCACTGAAAAGAATAATGTTTTCTGTGTTCTAATTAGAAATAAGAAAAAGATCAGCGGTCGAGTTAAACGCCTTTCAAACGAAATGAGTATGGAAGTTGGAGTTGGACGGCATAATATAAGTAGGTGTGGAAAATGACAGAAGGAGATCATTAATGAAAAGGAGTGAGAGTTTGGATAAAAAGATACCTGAGGAATACTAGTCAATAATTAACTTATTTGGGCGTGTGGAGTGTAGACTTGACATACCTAAAGCAATTCCTATGTTTACCCGGTGCCAAGTGGTTCCTCCTTTTCACGCTCACCTATACAGTGGGTATCTCTCTCTAGTGTACTATCGACCATACATACTTTTATGAAAAAGTTTCCGTTGAAACTTTTCAGAGTTTCCAACACTATCACTTATTTAGAACCACGTTAGGAGTATTCATTGAACCCCTTTTGCTTGAGTCCAAAAAGATTCTTATTTCGGTACCTTTAAGGGTTCCAAAAAGAGGTATAAAATAAATTCTAAACGTATATTTTACTATGACGTAATCATTTCAACTGTTTGGGGTGTTATAAGGACCTTTTTTTTAAGAGAAGCGAGAACCTCTATCATTCTGGCATCATATCATCTATAAGTGACAGAATCTCGCACTGACATCGGACACAAAATCAAAATTGAGCTACACCTTCTCACAAATTTGAAGCTATTCCGCCACTAGATCAGTGGTACCCACGTTTGTTTATATCGTGGAATCTTTCTTCAATTTCTAAAAGCCAGAATATTATACGGACAACCCAATAATCATAAATTTAATGACATAAACGAAACAGATTGTTGGAGAAAGAAACCCTTTTTATAATTTATTAAAAAATAAAATAAATTAAATATAACATTCGAATTTCAAATCTAATCTACTGTTGATTCTTGAAGAAGTTATTAAAGTTGAAACATTTGCCAAAGTATTTTGTTCCACAGCTGACATTGAGAATGCCACTTTACAATGTAGAGGGACTAGAGGATACCAGTTTATCTCAACTTCGAAAAATATCGCGTGTAATTCCCATTATATATATATATATATATATATATATATATATATTATATATATTAATAATAATATATTATAGTATAATATAATATATATATTATATTATATATATAGGGAAAGTGGGACAACTGGCAGCAGGACTGCCGAGAGACCCCGACCCTACGCATCTTTGGGTTGTTACTGTAAGACCGTTTTTTGAGGTTTAGCATCCCAAAATAGGGCAGAGCCCCCAGAGGGGTTTTTGGTTCCTAAAAGGGCAACCTAATCCGTTAAATTTGTCCTTTTTTAACATTTTTAGCTACTTTTAGCTACTTTTTAACGTTTTGTCCGTAATTCAGGTCAAGATCCCAACTTCCGGAGATTTGGGGTATTTTCCCCATTGGCAGCCTGGCACGTGCGAAGGCAAAGGGGACCTTTGGGGAAATCCCACAAACCTTTTCGGAAGGTTTTTTGGGAAATCCTGCGATCATGTCGGCAGCTGACTTTGAAATTTCCGTCATTTCATCAGATTTTGACGTTTGATACGTCAAACTAGGTTTTTAAGGTCGTGAGACCGAATTTAAGGTTCTGGAAGGACCGACTTCGAGGTTGCTGAGCCTGAACCAAGGTTTTTAAGCCCCAAAGTGGCGGCGGAGCCCTCAATGGGTTTTTGGTTCCTAGAAGGTTTTTAAATGATCGATAGATCATTTTGATGGTTCCAATTCGATTTATCCGTGAATCGTATTACCCTAAATCGATCTTATTAAATCGTCTTTCTACGTGCTCTGGTTGGTTTAATAACACAGAAAAATATAATCGAAAGAAAATAATTACAATAATTATCATCCGATTAATCGCTGTAGTATTCTTACGTTTTGAGCTCCCTCAGCTTTTTCTTCAAAAAGTATAAGAGATAGAGGTCTGAAACTTGGAATATAAATGTAGGTCATGGCTAAGACAGAATGCCGTGTAATGTTCAAGTCTGTAGGATGTATATAGAGGGGTGGCCCCCGAGAGCGAAGGTGAAATATAACGTACGCCCTTGTGTGGTGTGTTGGTGAGCAAAGATTAGGCTTAACGATTTCCAATCGAGCAGGTGGACCACCAGACGAGTTTTGGTGACCGTAGGTTACCCCTAAGGGGGTGTTGCCCTTAGCGCCAGGTCAATGTCGTCCTTGAAAACCATGTTAGGCTTAACGTAATGGAGTGAAATTTGGATGTGAGTTATATGATGGCGCAATCTCGTCGGAGCCGAGATTACGTCCCTCTCTGCATCCTCCCCTGGAAGGGGGGATGCTGCCCCGTAAAAATTAAAAATGATCGTTGAAGACTGAAACTCAGAGAAAGGCTGTGGAGGAGACGGAGTCGGAGACGGGACGATTCGCGAGACGGTGCGGAGTTGGATTCGTTCTGAGCAGGGGGCCCCCCCCCCGGAGGTGGGTCCTTGAGTTGAAAAAAAAAGGAAGAAAAATGCACAGGAGTGCAAAACAGAGGAAGAAAGAAAGAAGAAGAAGAAGAAAGGAGGAAAGGAAGAGGGAAGAAGAATGAGGAGGAGAAGGATTCAGATGCTGGTAGTGTCACTGGTGCTGGCAGCCACTTGCGCGCCGACAGTAAACATTTCATTAATAATACAAGATCATTATGTTTACATAACTCTTCTGTTCTAAGATGTACTATGCATTGCAATCGCATCTTGCAAGAGATAACTTTATTGTCTAAAATTCTCACCCCAACATTTATAGTTTAAATTTAACAATCTTATACAGACGTTAACTATCTCATCTTTTCCTAAGTTGAAACATACATATACTGTTTAATTTTACTTTGTGTTTAATTATATTATTTTAATTTTATTTTTTCTAACTTTATTTTATATAACGTATTTTATTTTAGAATTTACAACTCTAGGCTAATTTAAGTTCTGTCTTTATTGCATCTCTACTTGTGCTTATTTAAAATTCTAGCTTTATTAATTTTTTAATTTTCTAACTTATTTTTATAAGTTTATTTATTATTACTTTGTCTTAATTCTATTAATTAACATTCTCTGTTTTTATGTTTTATTTTTTAAAATTTTTTTTCTACTTATTTTTATTAATTTTATTTTACATTTATACTTTGTGTTATTTTTTTTTCATTTATATTTTTTTTTTAGTTTTATTATTTTTTTTTTTATTTAAATTACTTTTACATTTCATCTATTTTCAATTTGAGTTTTGTTTACTTTCATTTTGACACTTTTTCCTCCATTTACTTGTTATTTGAGTCACATTTCTTATCATTAGTCTATTTTATTTTTATTTTTTCTTATATTTTTTATTTCTTTAATAGTTTTTGGTTTGTTATATGTTTTTATAATTTTTTCATGAATTATAACGTAAAAAATTTACGTTTTTTACATACCTAAAGCAGTAAATCACTAAATCAAACCACCATCCACTCACCCTCCTGTCCAGTTTGATCTATTGATCTATTGATCATTAATATAATTGAACTATTTGAACTATTGATCTATTATTTAAGGTCAAATTTTTTACTAAATTGTCATTTACATCCCTAAAGCAGTAAATCAGTAAAATCAAAACCACATCCACTCACCCTCTGTACCATTTGTGATCTATTGATCTATTGATCTATGATTAGGGTCAAATTAATTAGTAAAATTGTCAATTAGATACCTTTCAGCGAAAACCGCTAAATCAAACACCATCCACCCCCCCTCCCAACCCTTTGGTGATCTATTGATATATCATTCAAATTCACATTAGGAATGTGATTAGGGTATTAATCTAACATAAAAACAAATTCTTTATACACTGATCAGCGAATAAATGCTAACGTAACAAAGTTTTCACATTAATAAAATTTACTTAGCATCATCTGAACCTAGAAAATAAAAAAAAAAAAATAAAAAATTAAAAAAAAAAAAAAAAAAATTTGTGACAAAGACAGACCTAACACACCTTAAGCACAGTATAAACTGTTAACGTTAACAAATTCCACACTTACAGCAGTGATAAAGCTAACATGAACTAAAAAAAATAATGTGCAACGACAAACCTGGCACACCTTAAGCCCTAATGAAACTGCATCATTAACAAAGTTTTCATACTTGGCAACAGTAAGTAACTAACATTTAGCATACAAAAACGTAATCCATTCACACTTTTTCAAGCATGTCTCTAACATTAATGCTAATTTTACATTAACACAGTTATAATTAACAAAAATTTATAATAACCTTGTCTTAACTTGTGTTAATGAACTAAAATAATGACCACACACACACCACACACCACACACAACACACACACACACACACCACACAAAACATTACGTAATAGTAAACCTGAAATATTTTTAGGCTTATCTCTTTTAGACTCCGCCTCCTTTCAGAAAATACCAACTCGAAACATGAAATGATTTTATGCTATATCCTCTTGCATAAAGTGATGCAATACTTATTATATTTATTAAACAAACTGGTAAATCTGGCAACTGCGTATCATACAGAGGTGAATTGGCAACACTGTATAGATTTGGGAGCTGAGTTATATATAAAGCGGCGTACTACTCGATGGGTCATTCATAATCAAGAGCTCTTACGATCAACACTTTAAGACACCTTCGTTGGATCCTGTTGTATCATTACCCGAGTTTTTTTATTATATCTACACATGAGGATTTTTCAAAGCAATACTTATTCAGCTAGGTAATATTTTTTATTTAATAATTATATATTATATATATAGTATATATATATATATATATATATATAATATATTATAATATTATATTAGATATATAATATATATATATTATATATTCTCATTTAAAAATAACATTGTAATACATTTGGTCAATAATTAATGACACGTAAAGTAATTAAATACATCATTAATTAAAGAATAAAAGGAAAATGATATATGCACATGTCTAAAAAAATTATTCTTTTCCAGAAACGTGTTTTGAATATACAGCCACCATTGAGTAAAAGCATCTACGTGATCGTATCATCGCACCCTTAAAAATGGTATGTTGTTGTTGTTGTGTGGTTAAATATATTTAATATATGTTATGAGAAATACTATGTTAAACTAATATATTATTGGTATAATAACCTAATTTGTTTGAAAACTTGATTTTAATTGTTTACTGTATCATAAATAATAATAATGACTATTTATTCCAGGCTAGCCCTTCGATGATGAATGCTGGTAATAAGAAGAGAAAGACCAATATAACAGACATAACGCACATCTCTGTAGAGAAGCTTAAAAAGTCAATGGAACGTCATACCTACGAAGTTAAGGTTATTGACGAAAATTTTTTCCATGGACCAAGAGATCTTGAAACATCGTTTGAAATGGTTGTAAGTGAAGTCATTGATCATTCATATACAAGACTTGGTTACGAGGGGTACGTGAGGGTTGGGAAATTTAATTCACTTTTTGCGGATGATGCAGTCACCTGACCGGAAATACTACGATAAACGGTCCAGTTACCGAGATATTACTGGACAAAAGATTGGTGAGAGATGATGAGACGTTGGAAGGATCACTTCCAGTCCGGTGATTAAGGCTCTTTTACCAAATTCAAAGAGTTAGTAGCGAAACCGTGTTCTGTTAGCAAAAGGCAAAGGCGATGACTGTGAAACCGATGCATTCGAGCCACAAAATATCTTAGTTTCAAACATCGTTACATTAGTAAAGTTCACCTAGAGAAAGGTGCGGTAGGCTGTGCTAAAGCCGTCGTTTTGTTTAGGAAAATAGCGAGAGAATGTATAAAGGTTAAAGATATTCATTCATATACAATTGAGAATGAGGCAGAAGCATTAGCTAAAAAATGTGGTATGGAATATACAGATTCTTTCATAGTAACTGATTTTGAAAAAATCGAGAATATCGAAAAATGCCGTATAGTCGTATTCGGTCCTGAAGGTAATGGAGTAAAAATACTTTATAATCCATCTAACGAGAACAGAAATGATCCTTTATACATTATAGGCCATGATGGTGTAAATCATTACTATGCTATAAAAGAAGATAAGTTAAAGTTATGTTTTGAGAATACCAAAAAGCATAAGGCGTATATATAGAAATGGTATCTTTTGCACTTATTGCTATACTTTCAACAGTAATAATATCGCGCATAAATTAGACTGTGAACATTATGGATGTAGACAGTGTCTATACGATAAGTGTCAAGGCTCATTTGGTCACGATGGTATATTCCATGAATGTCGTGAATGTAATCGTGAATTTTATAATGCATTCTGTTTTAAAAAACATCTGGATAATAATACGTGCAAGAAAATTAAGATTTGCAAACTCTGCATTGTGCAAATAAATGCTGATCGATACGGTAATTTCCAACACGACTGTACAAAAGCCTTTTGCACTATATGTAAAGAAAAATACACGCCTAAAGAAGACGAATATCATATATGCTACATGAAAAAGAAAATTAAAAGAAAAAATAATGATCCGGGTGTTTATACATGTTACTATGATATCGAGACCATACCAGAAGATAAGGCTATGATTGATAAAGAAGAAGAATAATAGAATTGCGTCCTTATTTACTGGTATGCCAGATGATATGCGAAATGTGTACAGATAAGGAAGGTGAGCAGGCATGCTCACATTGTGGTTCAAGAACAAGAACATTTAAATTAGAGACCGAAAAAACGCCTGTAAATCAATTTATAGACTTCCTGATGGAGTTTTCAGAGAAAAATCCTAAGTCAAAAGTACTTGTTGCTGCACATAATGGTGGAAAATTTGATCATCAGTTCGTATATGCATCATTACTGACTCACCCAAGTTCAGATTCTATCAGCAGAAACCCTTTAAAAAGAGGTAATAAAATAATTTCAATGGGATCGAATGGAAATATACACTTCAGGGATACATTGCTTTTCACACCATGTGCATTGAAAAGCTTACCTAAATGCATGGGTGTTAGTGAAAAAGACAAATTCCAAGGGTTTCTTTCCTATACATTTTTAAAATGAAGATACAGTTGAATTATAAAGACCATTCCTGATTAAAGAAATTCTTCGAATAGAAGTTAAAGTCATACAGGATTGAAAAGCGTAGAATTTGAAGAGTACATAATAAGTTAAGGCAAAGAATACAATATTTTGAAGAATGTGAAAAGTACTGTGTACAAGATGTTAATATACTAAGAAAATGTTTTAAGAAGTTTAGAGGTAGCTTCATTAAAGAATTTGATATAGATTGTCTAGATACAACACGAACAATTGCATCTTTAGCTTTTACACTTTATAAAATGTGTTTAGCCTGAGGAAAAATTTTACTATTCTAGGTCGAGGGAGAACCGCAAACCTTCACTACGAAGCAAATCGATGGCTCTGTTGTATCAAAAAGAAAAATTGAACAAGATAGACATAAGGCATGCTCGTAACGGTGGAGAGAAAGGGTTCAAAATAAGAACAAGTGGCTTTACCCTGATGGGTTTGGTTATGTAAAAGGGGTGAAAACTGCGTTCCTATACCATGGTTGTGCATGGCACGGACATAAAGATTGCAATAAAGGAAAAGGGATGTTGCATAACGTATCGGCTGTTGACCGCTACAATCTCACCATGAAACAAGAAGATAGGTATAAAGAAGCAGGGTTTAATGTAGTACGTGTGTGGGAATGTGAATGGAAGGTTCAAAAGACCCAAATCATTCAAGATCCTGAACATTCCGATAAAAACATAAGCATTAGCGACTATATTCAACGTCTTAGCAATGATGTTGTTAACAGCAGACTCATAATAGACAATTCATTGTTTGGAGGCCGCACTGAACCATTCGTACATTACTACCCTCCAACTAAAGGACAGAAGATCATGTATTTAGACTATACATCGCTTTATCCTTATGTTCAGAAACGAATAAAGTACCCTTGTGGCCCCCCTGAAAAACTAATAGGTGATAAAGTACCAGACATTGAATCATTTAAGAATGGTATCAATGATAAATATTTCGGTACAGCTTACATTAAGATTCTTCCTCCTCAAGACTGTATACATCCCCGTCCTCGCTAAACGAACCAAAAATAAATTAATATTCCACTCTGTGCAAAATGTGTTGAAGAAAATGTGCGAAATGCAATCATGACAAGAATGAACGTGCTATTGAAGTGTATACACAACACCTGAAATTCAGTTAGCATTAGAGATGGGATACGAAATAATTAAAATATTTGAAGTTTGGTCGTTTAAAGAGAAGGAGTTTTTATTTGAAGATATGTGAACCACTTTCTTTAAAAATTAAAACATGGACGGCATCAGGACCACAAAATTTCGGCGAAGCGACGATCCTGATTACGAGGATAAAAACTTTAAAGAGTTTGTCCGTGCTTTTTCAGAGAAAAGGAAGCGTGTCGACTGATATAACCATATCAGAAAAACCCTGGATGAGGTTCATTGCAAAATTATGCCTCAATTCTCTTTGGGAAAATTTGCACAAAATACGCCTGAACAAGAGGGAGAAGTATGTACTAGTGATAAACAAGTATGGGAACTAATCAATCAATGCGACAAAGTCACTAGCGTTATTCCAATAGGCTGTAAATATGTTGTAGCAGTTGTAAAAAATGCACTAGCCGAACGCATGTCAACTGCTACAAATATTCCTATCGCATCGTTTACGACTGCATATGCACGTATAAAATTATACGAGCTACTTAACAAAGTCAAACAAAGGGCATTGTACTGCGATACAGACTCTTGTATTTTTGTCGCTGGAGAAAACGATGAAGTTATTGAAACAGGAAACTTTTTAGGTGAACTAACAGATGAAATAGCAGAATACGGTTCTGGGTCGTACGCCGATTCCTTTGTGTGTGTACTGGACCTAAGTTTTATGTTGTTTGAATAAGAGCTGCAGATGGAAATATAAAATATATCGTAAAGGCCAAAGGTCTTACAAGCAATAAAGATACAAAAGATACTATTAATTTTTGAAAAATTGTTAAAGTTAACGGATGATCGTTGCTCTGAAAATAGTATAGGTCCCGATGAGTCATTGTACAATGATATCAAAAACCATGATGTTACAGTGAAGGCAATGAATGAAATACAATTTGATAATGTTGATAAAGATGATGTACGAGACGATGACCTACCTCATAAAAAAGCTGCACGAATAGACGAGTCACAAAATCCTAATGCTAATTTACACGGAAGTAGCAGAGGAGGGTTATGTTACAGTGTGTCTAATATAACTTTTCAGCCTGGGAAATATGGAGGTGTTAGTATTGTTGCTGGTACTAAAATGGTCCAACACACAACCGACAAACGAATCTTTATTAGAAATTCATGTCGCACTGCATCATATGGTTATAAGGACGTAAAGCTTAACAATATTATATTTAATTATTGTATCTATGTCTAAGTATAATGTTTAATGTTTTTTCCATGTACAAATATTCTGAAATAATAAATGTAGATAAATAAAGTTATTTATTAAACCTTGTACATAAAATCGATTTCATGTTTCGGCGTTGAAATTTTCTGGAAAGAGGGGCGGAGCTAAAAAGAGATAAGCCTAAAAATATTTCAGGTTTATATGTTGTTGTTGTTGTTGTGTGTGTGTGTGTGGTGATGTGTGTGTGTTGTGTTGTGTGTTGTGTGTGTGATGTGTCATTTTGATCTTTATTCATTAACAAGTTAATCAGGATAGTTAAATCTTTGTTAATATTACTGTGTTAATTTAAAAATTAGCATTGATATGGTTAGAGACATGCTTGAAAAAGGTGAAAGGTTACGTTTTGCACTGTAATGTTAGACTTACTTGGCCAAGTATTGAAACTTTTGTTAATGATTAGCATGATAGGCATGGTGTGTCAGTTTGTCGTTTGCACATGTATTTTCTTAGTTCAGGTTAAGCTGTTATCACTGCTGTTAAGTGTGGAACTTGTTAACGGTTTTACCAGGTTTATTCGTGCTTAAGGATGTGTTAGGTTCTGTCTGTACATTTTTTTCTTAGTTCGATGTATGCTAAGTAATCTAATTAATGTGAAAACTACGTTGTATATATTCGCTGATCAGATGTAGTAAGAATTTGTTTTTATGTTAGTTTTATCCAAAATGATACTCGAATGTGACTTTGAATCAATAGATCAATAGATCACAACTGAAGAAGGAGGTGGAGTGATGGTGGTTTGATTTACTGTTTACTGCTTTAGGTATGTAAAACATGACAATTCTAGTAAAAAAATTTGACCTTAATCATAGATCAAAGATCAATAGATCCACAAATGACAGGAGGGTGAGTGAGGGTGCGTTTGATTACTGATTTACTGCTTAGGGTATGTAAAACATGTGACAATTTTAGGTAAAAAATTTGACCTTAATCAAGTAGATCAATAGATCAGATAGCATTCAATTAGATTCATAGATCAATAGGACACAACTGGACAGGGAGGTAGTGGATGGTGGTTTGATTTAGCTGATTTACTGCTTTAGGGTATGTAAAAACGTAAATTTTTTACGTTATAATCATTGAAAAGTATAAAAAAATTTAAACAAAACAAAAAGTTTAAGAAATAAAAAAAAAAATAAGTAAGAAAATAGAAAAAAATAAAAATTAAAATAAAGTTAGAAAATTAAAAAATTAAAAGATTAAAATAAAAAAATTAAACAAAGTATTAAATGTAAAATAAAACTTTCAAAAAAAAAATAAAAAAAAAAAGTTAGAAAATAAAATTTTAAAAGAAGAAAAGAAAAAGAGAGTAAATATGAAAAAAAAATTAAAAAAGAATAAAAAATAAATAAATAAAAAAAAATAAACACAAAGTATAATATAAATGCAGAAATAAAACTTATAAAAATGAAACTTAGAAAAAATATAAGATTAAAAATAAAATAAAAAAAATAAAAATTAAATAATAAAATTAAACACAAAGTAAATGAAATAAAAACTTTGTTAAATAAAGGTAGAAAATTAAAAAATTAAAAAGTTAAATTTTAAAAATAAGCACAAAGTATAAATGCAAAATAAAACTAACAAAAGAAAATAAAGTGTAAATCCTAAATATAAAAACTATATAAAAATAAAGTTAGAAAAAATAAAAATTAAAATAATAAAATTAAACACAAAGTATAATGTAAACAGTATATTGTATTGTTCAACTTGGAAAAAAAATTATGATTAGTTAACGTTTATAAAAAGAAAATGAAATTTAAATATAAATGTTAGTCTTCAACATTTAGAAAATAAAGGTTATCTCTGCAAGATGCGATGCAATTGACAATATGTACATCTTAGAACAGAAGCAGTTTGTAAAACAGTAATATCTTGTATTATTTAAATGAATGTGTTACTATGTCGGCAGCGGCATGGCTCCAGCACCAAGTGACACTACCAGCTCTGGAATCCG
>JABUQX010003367.1:7500-10000 GCA_015478945.1 Trachelipus rathkii | reverse complement strand
CACACACACACACACACACACACACACACACACACACACACACACACACACACACACACCTACACACACACACACACACACACACACACACACACACACACACACACACACACACACACACACACATATATAGGAGTGTATATATATATATATATATATATATATAAATATATATATATATATATATATATATATATATATATATATATATATATATATATATATATATATATATATATATATATATATATATATATGGGTCTTATTGATTATGGTTATATTAAGAAAATAACACTAATGCAAAATTGTTACCAAATAAAATGTAATCGATATGGGTAAAACTCATTTACACATAATCAATAATATATATATATATATATATATATATATATATATATATATATATATATATATATATATATATATATATATATATATATATATATATATATATATATATATATATATGTCAACCAGAGATCATGTATACGTATGGAAAGATATTTTGGGGAATCAAGGGAGGAATTAGATTAGATAAGATCAGGTTGATAAGGTGACATCCTAAAAAGGTCTTTGTGAAGTGCTATTCTCTTTAAAACTCTTGATCCAACTTGATGTTCAGGAGAAACCCCAGGATTGTTCTAGAAGATTACTTTTTTGATGTCGTTGAGCTTCAGAGTAGTTCTTTATTAAAGCCAATATATCTGCAAGCTAAGTGCTTCGCAATCACATAGAATGTGCTCTGAGAGTTTTCCTGTTTCACAGTAGAATTAGGGTCTTATTTCTGCCCACGCATATTAATTTCCATTAATTTTCTTGTTGAAGGTCCGATCAGATTTTCCGTCTGTCTGAGACCGGGGAGATTTGTCCAATAATCATTCCTGGTTTGATGTTCCCATTGTCCCAGTCGTCCTTTCATGTGGCCTTTTGACAATAACAAAAGGGTTCCAGATCCATTAGGGCATTCTGAGCATCTTACTTAGCAAGACTATCTGCCTCTTCGTTGGCTGATACATTCTGGTGCTCCGGTATTAATATCACCGGAACTCTGGTATGCAGAGCCATCTGCTGGAAGAATGAACTGCATTACCAAAATAACTTTCGACACATACTGTAATGTAACTATGTGAGTTTAGAGCTCCTTTGACTGCCTGGTTTTCTGTTGCCACAACAATTATTATCCTCCGAGCATCCCTTTAATTATTTTTACCAGGACTCATGCCATTGTGGCATTAAATTCAGTTTAAATGATTGTGGAAGATGCCACCAGGATTATTATGTGTTTGCAGTTGAATTTAGCAAGGCCCTCACCAACCACACCATCTATAAGCGACCTCTGTGAATTTTGTGATAGTTACTTGATCGCGCTTAAGACCTCCAGTTTTAAAATGATTGGCGTCCCGTAAGAAGTATTTTGTACCTTTTTTTTAAAACTTATCTCCGTCCTGACATCGCCAATGAGACTGTCATGGCCTCTCTCTGATGTATCTTCAAAGGAACCGAGGATACGAAGATGTCCGAGGCCAGTGTTTTGCTTGAGTTGGTCAACCAAGGTCATCATTTCATAATATGTCATGGTCTCTCCCTTGATATGCAAGTTCAGTGCCTCCATTGTTGATGTAGGAAGGCCAGAGCATTGACCTATGATCCACGTACCATTTGAATATTTTTGTTTCTGTTGTTCTGTATCATCCTGTTCTTCTTTTGGCCACCAGATGAGTGAAACATAGATAATTGCTGGTCTAACGCCAGTGATAGACCTTCAGTTGATCATCTCTGGTTTCAGCCTCCATATATTGCAAAATATTTTTCGGCACATTCATAGGATCATTATTTCCTTTTCCACTATCCCTTTTTAGTTGATAGCTCTATTTGGGCTTTTTGGGGGAGGATTATTCTCAGATATATAGCCTCAGTAAAGGGGTTAACGGTAATTTCATCAATCTTAGGAGTCACATAATTTATCTTCCTTCTCCTGATGAACACACTACATCCGTCTTCCTCGGATTGATGTCAAGAAGTGGGTCTTGTCACAACCCGCAAGCTAGCTTTAAGTGCGAGCCATATTGGGATCTGTGTGGCTTTCAATTATAATTACGAGGCCATCAGCGTATCGTTGCACCTAATATTCCGTTTCACTAAGTCTGAGGAGGAGGTCATCACTCACCCCTTCTGTGAGCATCTCTTTATGGCAGTGACAGCGATCTTCTCCCTCCCATTTAATTCAGAATGAAATTGTCTTATAAAAATTAGTTAAGCCAGAGGTTCTCAAACTGTGTGACGCGTCACATTTGGGTGGCGCAGCTTCCCCTCAGGGGTGACGCGAAATTTTTAACATTTTCATAATTGTATTTCAGTTTTCATTTAAAAATTTTAATCGATTTTGAATTTTCCAACTTTGTTAAGAAAATTTTAGTTTTGTTATCCTTATATATTTATATATTAAGAGGCAAATCCTGGTAATGCTTTTGGCATGCTGTGATCATGCAAAATTATTGCA
>JABUQX010003367.1:0-5000 GCA_015478945.1 Trachelipus rathkii | reverse complement strand
GGTGTTGCCCCTTAGCGCCAAAAGTCAAATTCGTCCTGAAAACCATGTTAGGCTTAACGTATAGGGCTAAAATTTGGATGTGAAGCTATATGATGTAACAATCTCGTGGGACGAGATGCGATCCCTCTGCGTCCCGTAGAGAGACCTATACAGTAAATATTGACGTAGAAGACTGAAACTTGGAGAAAGGATTCGGAGTCAGGAAATCAGGATTGGAATCGGGGAGACGGACTTGGGAGTCGGATTCGGTTTCGAATCAAGGACCAGGAGAGGGTCCCGGATTGAAATGCATGGAAAACAAAACAGAGGGAAGAAGAAGAAGAAGGAGGAAGGAGGAAGGAAGAAGAATGAAGAAGGAGGAGTAGGAGAAGGATTCAGAGTTGATAGTGGTCCGGTGCTGGAGCTGCTGCGGTGCCAAATTAATAAGCAGTCGGCCACAAATGCTGGAATTGTCGCCTAAAGGTTATCGAACCGTAGATCTCGAAATATTAGGTTATAAGTCCGTATAGAGGTACCCTAGGACCCCATTAGGGGTCCTGACTGAAAAAAAAAGAAGCACAGAGTGCAAAACAGAGACCAGAAGGAGGAGGAAGAAGAAGGATGAAAGATGAATAAAGAGGAAAGAATGAAGAGGAATCTGACTCAGAGGACTAGAGGTGACAGCTGCACCGGTGCTGGCTCGGTGCGGTACCGAGTTATTAAATATTTGTATAATAAATATTGGTGTCTTTATATATGTTATTGGATCCTGTAGATTTCGAAAATAATGGTTTCAGATCATAAAAATAAAAATTAAATAAATAATTAAATAAATAAATAAATTTTCTTGTGCTTTTTTTGTTTGTAACGTAAAATTCGCGTTTTACACCAGCCTGGAAATCGGTAAATCGGTAAAATCAGAGCCACCATCCAGCCACCTCTTACCCTCCTGTCCATCAGCAGTCTATTGATCTATTGATCCTATTAAGTTCAAGTCACATTTCGAGTATCATTTTGGTTAAACATAACATAAATCAAGTTCTTTATACAAAGATCAGACAATATATGCTGACGTAACAAAGTTTTCACACATTAATAAAAGCTTACTTAGCATCATCTGAACTAAGAATATAATCCCCAACACAAACTTAACACATCTTAAACAGGAATAAACGGTTAACGTTAACAGGTTTCATACTTAACAACAGTAAAAGTAACTAACATAACATCCAAAACGTAACTTATTCACACTTTGTCAAACGTATGCATAACAATGTTAATTTACATTAACATGGTAATAATAACAAAAATTTACTATAACCTTGTGTAACTATCATATAGACCAGCGAAAGTATGCTAGCTTGTACTTAAAGTTTTCATAAAAAGCTAACATAGCATTACCAGGACTAAGAATATAATGTACAAAGGCAAACCTAACATCTTAAGCGAGAATAAACTGTTAACATTAACAAAGATCCACACTTAACACCAAAAGTAACTAACAAGACTCACAAAAACATAATCCATTCATACTTTATCAACCATATCTCCAACTTGCTTGACAGTATTAATTTTATTAACATAGTAATATTTAACAAAAAATTAGCATACATACCTAACCAGCATAATACCTAATGGGTAATGGCAAACAAAGTAAAAGTTTTACTCTCTGTAAAAGCTAAACTATAGACATAACATTACTTAATACTAACAACCAGACGAATAGAAACAGCTATCATTAACAACTTAGTCCAATAAAAGAAGCGATCATAAGCGGGAGAAGTAAAAACAAGTTTTCATTTTTTATAACATATAATTTTCATTGAAAAGAGTGTTATATAAAAACATAAGTTTATTTTAAATATATTAATTCATCTAATCAGAGAACATAGGATTCAAGTTGGGTACGTTCTATATATCTCTCTAAAGATTCAACACCCTTTGAAAGAATGTAAGTATAAAGGCCTTCAGTAGCACTAAACCATTTTTCGGCATATTTTGATTCAGCAGCACTCATTCTCTCATACAAGAGAGAAGTAAACTCATTCAAGCTAGTTATTAAAGCATTCCTGTATACTGCATTATACGGGAAACCACATGTTTCGATGTAAATATCATAGATTACACCATGTGCTATATGTATTATGTCCTCAAGTATGTCAACATCGTTAAGATGTGATGTTAATTCGTTTTTTATTTTAAGCAATGCTGTAATATTTTCAGGTGTTCGAACTGTGAAACCTATACATGTGCGATAGAAGGTCACACAATCGATGGGTTTCCAGTAGTTGCGTACATCAAGGGTTTTAATATTGTCACACGACGAGAACACAACGTCTATTCTATTAGAACCACTTATGTTGTCTTCCCAGTTAGATATTTCACTAAGCGTTGATCTTTCGGATAACAAACACTTATCCTCTACCCATGCAGCTGCGATATCGATAATCTTGATGAATCCATCAGCACAAACGAATAAAGGTCTATTATTTGACCCTTTGGCAGGAATACAAGCAACGTAACGACTGCCATTTGGTTTACGATTAAATATAAATGACACATCGTTGGGAATAACGAAGCTCCTCGTGAAGATATCAACAACAGGTGTAGAGATGCGAGGAGATGTCATCGTACCAGTACAGCGAAAAAAATGTCCTACTGAAGGAAATCGTATGCGTAAACAACCCTTATAGGTAATGAGATTCTTTCTTTCAACCAATCAGAAGAAAGTAAACAAGAATACAACGCACGAACGAACCATATCAGTTCAAAAGGGGTATATATTCTCGTTAGCAACAACAATATCAACAACAACAACAACAACAACATCTTCAACAACAACAACAACAACAACAACAACAACAACAACAACAACAATAACATAGTACAAAAATAAGTTCTTTATATACCAACCAACGAATATATGCTAACGTAACATTGTTTTCACATTAATAAAGCTAACATAGCATTACCAGAACTAAGAATATAATGTACAATAACAAAATCTAACACCCCCGAATAAACTACTAACATTAACAAAGTTCCATACTTAACAACACTAAAGTAGCTAGTACAGCGTACAAAACGTAACCTATTCACACTTTTTCAAACATATCTCTAACATATCATTGTTAATTTTACATTAACACTATTGATTTACGTAGCATTTCGAGTATCATTTCGGATAAACATAGCACAAAAATGAGTTCTTTATATACTAACCAGCGAATATAGGCTAACATTACAATGTTTTCACAATAATAAACCTAACATAGCATCATATGAACTAAGAAAATAATGTACAACGACAAACCTAACACAACTTACGCACTAATAAACAGCTAACATTAACAAAGTTCCACACTTAACACCAGTAAAGTAACTAGCATTGCATACAAAACGTAACCTATTCATACTTTTTAATAAGTTCTTTATATACTGACCCGACCCATGAATATATGCTTACGCAACAAAGTTTTAGCATCAATAAAGCTAACATGTCACAACCTGAACTAAGAATATAATGTACAAATGCAAACCTAACATACCTCGCGCATGAATAATCAGCTAACATCCTGAAAATTCCCTACTTATCAAAGGTAAAGTAGCTAACAGGTCATACAATACACGATATGTTCCCACTTTCCCCGCATATCAGCAACAGGAAAAGACGTATCATCTAACAAATTCCCTTAAAAAAGTGACCAATCTATCAAAGATACCGGCATCTTGAACTATGAATTGACACTATCATCATCAAAGTATCACTCATCTCGAGTATAACATCATTTTGAACTATGAATAAACGTAGACATTAGCAAAATTCTTGGGCAAACCTAACATTACTCAACAAAATCTTAACCTAGGCTCACGTTTCTAACACATCATCGTCAGTTAACACAGTAATATCTTACAAAACTCATCATTTCTCTAGTAAATCAGTGTTAATTTCACCCTGTCATAGTAATACTTAACGCATACCTAACTTGCGAATAAGAAACGGCACGGTAACCAAGAATCTAAAGCAACACCACCTCGAGAGAAAGCCAATGGGATGCACCTTGAAGGATGTGAATCACCGGGGAGATGGGATCACCCAGGGTCAGTGGGCATTACCCCTCCGGGGAGGGAGTAGGAGCCCTCAGCCATCCCCGTACGGCACCGGAAATGTCGGTTCCGAAACTGATAGATTTGGCAGCGGCGCGTCATGCAGAGTCGATTTGTGCTTTTCTTAGCACTGTGGCACTTTGCGGGAGATCACTTGGGGTGAAGGCCATCTCGGGGTGCCCTGAAGGGGTGTGGCGGTTTCATGGGACGTGAGGGCTTGCGCCCTTACCGCTTGCACCTTCGAAGTGATAGTCTTACGAGTAACTGGTATCGACTTCTGGCGCTGAAATCTATCGGTTACGGCTGGCGAACCTTACCCTCCTTCGGAGGCAATACCCCCCACCCTTCGGTGATCACCTCTCAGGATTCACATCGCTTTCAGGTACTCATGAGTTTTCTCTCATGTTGCTGGAATACTCTTGGTCAGCTGTTTATTAAACCGAAGTTAGGTATGTTATGTTAAGGCTATTGCTATGACGAGGTGAAACCAACGCTGATTTACTATGTTAGAAAACGTGACACAGGTGGGTTTGTTGATAATGACAGATTTCCGCTTAGGCTGCTTTAATGTCTACGTTTATGTAGTTCAATGATGTTGCCTAGAAGATGATGTTCTTTGACGACATTCGCTTTCTTCCCGTATCTTTGATAGGTGGTCGCTTTGAAATTTGTTGAATGATACGTCTTTCCTGTTGCTGATATGCGAAGTGGTCATATCGTGTGATAACATGGAGCCTGTTACTTGCTGATAGTGAGGAATTTTCGGGATATTAACTTTATTCATGAGGCGGTATCGTTTGCGACTGTGATATATTAACGGTTCGAGGTTTGGCTGTTGTATTGGCATGACCCGATAACTGAAAACTTTGTTTGCTGAACTATGGTCTGGAAGCTTGTCAAAGAAGAAGCGGCAG
>JABUQX010003366.1:32500-48432 GCA_015478945.1 Trachelipus rathkii | reverse complement strand
TGATTGGATTGAAATTATAATTGAGGAGTGCGTGTATTTAGATCCAAACTCATTTTAAAATCATACTCATTTTAGCTCTTTAAGCGGTGCCAAGTTCTCTGGTTTGTAATAAAAGGGTGTCTAAATTTCTCACTCAATGTGTATATTAGAATGTACCTTAAAACATGTATAAACTCTATTATACAAGTACTTGTCGCAGCTGGGAATCAAGACTCCCCGGAAAGATAGGAGATTTCATTGTTTATAAAAAGAAAACCCGATGGAGGTTATGAAACTTTTTTCCAACAGTGTGCCACATATCACCTCTGGTATAATAAATACCAAAGCGTCTTTTCGTGAGGCCAACTGATTACTTTTGTATATGTATGAAACAGACAAATATACATGAAGAGTGGCTTTACAGAATACTTTAAACCAAGCTCAGCTTTAAACTGGACCGAAACAGTTATTAGCCTGTGCGAAGTAACCAGCGATAAGGCTCACTGGGCTTACACTTCAGTGTGATTACATATACAGAGTAATTCATTTGGCCTCCACGTTAAATATCGGATGTTGATTTAAACAGGGATGATTTGGGTGGCACACTTAGAAAATTCCATAAGAGTTTATATATATATATATATATAAGCATGAAACGGCCTACTTCCGAGGATCTTGAATTTTCCACTCGGACAATTGTTTGTATTGGGGGATACCATGTTAAGGTGAATCATCAGATATGGGAATATATAGATAGATATATATATCGAACCAGAGAATTGTGCACAGCTTAACGGCCAAAACGAGTATGATTTTAAAATGAGTTTGGATTTAACACGCATCCTCAAATATAATTTTCATGATCCAATAAGGCTCGAGATATGAAAAAACATGTTTTTCATACCTAAAAGCGATTAATTATTCTTCGACCAATCACCACTATACGTAGGTCATACTAGATGTATAAGGATTACTACACAAGTCCAGGTCACAAGAAAGGTAACATTTCCTTTCTTACCTGCTTATAGGCTTTACGTTTCAGCACTGTTTCAGTTTTGAACATATTTATAAATAATAATAAATTGATTCTTGCATTCATTGTCTAATACTAGGAATACTTCGTCTGACACCACATACGTATTCAGGCTTAAATCAGCCTGGGATCAAAAATGTTTATCCTAAATTTATATTTTGGCTACGTAGATGCCACCAACATTTTTACAGAAAAGGTCAGTATTGAAATATATTTTTGACAGGAATTAGGCCTAAATGGGAGGCCCACCGGGGTACAACAAAAAACGGGCACAATTATCCTAAACTTAAGACCTACAAAGTCAGGTTCCTTATTTTAACACATTTTAACAGAGAGGGTCGTGTCAGTTTCGTACATCTGTAAGGAGTGCGGGTTATAATAGATAGATAATATATATATAGATGATGGGATTGTCAATAAATGAACAATAGATAATAGTAGGTATATAACGTTACGAAATTATTTTAAAACAACTATATAGATATATTATGTTAGTGTAACATAGAGTGAATAAAATAAAATGTACAGTGAATAATTGGTATATATTTTAATAAAAACTTAGAATGATTTTATTAAAATACATGTTATGTTAGTTAGCAGAGAAGAACTTATTTAGTTATTTTTATACTTATTCCATGGCTAAAGCAATTTGATGTATAAACGCATCACGCTAGCTCAGCACAACAACACGTGGACAAAGCTTGGTGTAAGAGGGGTGCTGGGGGGACCTTACTGCATTTATCTGCTATTAAGGTACGTAAAATTATCGTTTTTAATAAAGATTTCATAAATATTCTTAGTAAAAGTTATTTTTAAAACTTTGATAGTTATAGAAAATTTATAAACAAAAATATTAACAGTTAATAAAATAAATTCTTTGTTCAAAGATAATGTTTGATTTATTATATAAAGTTTTAAGAACCTTTGAAATAATTTTAGTTGTATTTGAATGTAATTAATATAAATGTATGTGTTTATTAAAACATAAAATGTTTAATTAATTATACGTTATATTGTTAAAAGTGCACGCTAGTGACAGTGTGTGTAAGTAAATTGTGTGTGAGTGTAAGTAAATCTGTGTGAGTGTAAGTAAATCTGTGTGTGAGTGTAAGTAATATCTGTGTGAGTGTAAGTAAATCGTTGTGTGAGTGTAAGTAAATCTGGGTGGGTGTAAGTAAATCTATGTGAGTGTAAGTAAATCTGTGTGAGTGTAAGTAAATCTGTGGGTGTGTGTGTGAAGTGTAAGTAAATCTGTGTGAGTGTAAGTAATATCTGCGTGTGTAAGTAAATCCGTGTGTGTGAGTGTAAGTGTACATGTAAGTGTCTATGGGAATATGTAAGTGTCATGTGATGTGTGTATAAGTGTCATAGTGAAATTGGTGTTGTAAAAGTGTCTATAAGTGAATTGTTGTGGATGTGTCGCTTAAGTGGTCATAAGTGAATGTGTGTATACAGTGTCATAGTGAATGTGTGTATAAGTGTCATAAGTGATGTGTGTGTAGTCGTATGTGTGTGCTGTGCGTGTGTGTGTGTGTGTGTGTGTGTGTGTTCTAAATATGGGAATTAGAAATAGGCATGTAAGTAAGGTAACACTACGTATAGGAAAATAAAGAAATATTAGAATAATAAAAATAAATAAAATAATAATAAAAGTAATTATAAAATAAAAATAAAAATAAATTTAGAGGTAGTATTAAACAAAATAAAAACATAATGTTAATTTACGTATATAAAAATAAAAATAGAGTATATCACATCAGTTACACTAATAATATATGAGTGTATAAGGAGAGTAGATGAGAGAGAGTAGTGAGAGTAGTATATTGAATAAACTTATGTATTTGTGTATTATTGATATTTTATTTAGAGTGAGGTGAGTTGTGAGAGAGAGTGAGAGAGATAGAGGATAGTGTAGAGAGAATTCCCATGTGAGTGGAGATGTTAGAGAGAGATCAAAACACACGCCTCTCACACACTACATATATATAATATAAGCGAATAAGGTGTAGTTTATGCTAAGTTAGAGGTGTTCATTACCTTAACTTCCCTGGGGATTCAGTATGGCTTTGTTTTAACTGTTTATGCTTGTTAGGTTGGTAAAGTATATGTTTTAAATTAATTTCGTCATCAATTTATTAAATAAAATGTTTATTATACTTAGACACTCTGAATTTTTTTCTTTTTCACATTACAAATTAAAAAATAAAAAAGTATTAAAAACACAAATAAAAATAGTAAAAATAAATAACATTAATATTAAAACAACAAATAAAAAGAATATAAAAAAAAATCATTATGTGAAAAGCATAAAGAGTTTACAAGCGTAAGCAGACGAGTTTAAAGGACAGTAAAAGCAGAGTTTAAAACAAGTAAAGCAAGAGTTAAAACAGTAAAAGCAGAGAGTTTAAAAGAGTAAAGCAGAATGTTTAGCAATCTGAGGAGAGAGTTCTAAAGGAATAAAAGAATTGAGTTTAAAGCAGTAAAGCAGATAAAAACAAAAGCAATACTATCCCTAGGTGTTTACGCGTAATAACCTCTTTTGTTTTTACTGCTTTACTGCTTTAGGTATGTAAAAGGTTTATGTTTTTAGTAAAATTTCGTACAATTGTAGTAAAATAAAATGATTATATATCAGACACTCTGAATTTTTTCTTCTTACATACAATTTTTAAAAATTTATAAATTAAAAAGTATTAAGTAAAAAGTATTAAGTAAAAATAATGTTAATAAATATATGTTTTAAATAATAGGTATGTAATGAGTTACAGTTTTAGGTTCGCGAAAATGTTTTTAATAAACATGTTTTAAAGTATAAATAAAAATGAATGACTCATATATATATATTTCATTCGTGCGGGGATATTGCGCCTGCGGGCGCACGCGGCGGGCTGGTACGCGGAAATATTGCGCCTGCGGGCGCACGCGGCGGGCGGGGAATATTGCGCCTGCGGGCGCACGCGGCGGGAAAAATAAAATAAAAAGAATAAAAAGAATAAAAATAAAAAGTATTAAAAAGAATAAAAGAAAACATAATGTTAATAAATATATGAGTTAAAGCAGTAAAGCAGAAAGTTAAAGCAGGTAAAGCGAGGAAGAGTTTAAAGCAGTAAAGCAGAGAGTTAAGCAGTAAAGACAAGTAAAACAATACGCATACTTGGTAGATATTGTAAATCTTAAGTAATTAACACTTTTTGTTTTACTGCTTTACTGCTTTAAGGTATGTAATGCATGTGTGTTAAAGCAGTAAAGCAGAAAGTTAAAGCAGTAAAGCAGAAAGTTAAAGCAGTAAAACATGAGTTAAAGCAGTAAAGCAGAAAGTTAAAGCAGTAAAGCAGAAAGTTAAAGCAGTAAATAGGCAGAAAGTTAAAGGCAGTAAAAATGATTTAAAGCGTAAAGCAAGAGTTAAAGCAGTAAACAGTAAAACAAAGGCATACTAATCCCTAGGTGTTAGGTTAATAACACCTCTATTGTTTACTGCTTACTGCTTTAAGGTATGTAAAGTATAATGTTTTTTATAAAATTTCGTACATTGTAGTAAAATAAAATGATTATATAGCAGACACTCTGGATTTTTTCTTCTTACATACAATTTTTAAAAATTTATAAATTAAAAAGTATTAAGTAAAAAGTATTAAGTAAAAATAATGTTAATAAATATATTGTTAAATAAACCTGAAGTGAAATTCTGAATTTACGTTTTTTAACTTTGGAGTTTTTTAAATAAAATATGTTTTAAGTTATGGAAATAAAAAAGATGAAGTAATCATTAAACTTATATAGTACTATTTTTTTTTCATTCAAGCCGCGGAATTTTGGGCCTGCGGGGCACGCGGCGGGTCGGGTGAGTGCCGGAAATTTATTGCGCCTGCGGGCGCACGCGGCGGGCAGAACGGCGGAAATATTGCGCCTGCGGCGACGCGGCGGGCGGGACGCGGCTGGCTGGACGCACCTGCGGGTGCGGGGTCGTAGGCCTTCGCGCGGTGGGAATCATGGTGAGCCCTGGTGTTTCAATTATGACTTAGGGGAAGACATTTAATTTGGGAAACTCCATGTTTGTAATGGAGGGTAGAGATGAGGCCATCAAGATGCACGCTCATATCTTTGATGAGTCATCTTTGATACCGTTATTATTGCATCATTCTTTATCTTTGAAATGAGTTCATCACAGATGATTACTTCAAAGTTGAGGCACTAATGCTGAGGCTATTTATGCGGGCATCAAAGTTGAGGCTCAAAGTTGAGGCATCAAATTCGAGTGTGTGAGTGTAAGTGTAGTGTATCTGGTGTGTTAGGTTGTGAGTGTTAGTGTTATGTTTATATGTGAGTGTCTTAATGCAGTGTGTTATATGTGGGCTTATAAGTGTACTTGGTGTGTGAGTGTAGTGTGAGTATGAGCTAATGTAAGTGTACTATAGGAGTGTAGTACTTATAAGTTTGTAGAAAAGACTAAGGTCATAGTAGGGGGAAAGCATTCTAGCTTAGATTGTGATAAGGTACCAATCGAATCTTTCATACTTCTTATAACGTCTACGGGGTAAGACACCCTATTAGGGCTATTCGGGACTCAGGGGAGGCCTACGCAAGGCTTGAAAAAAGTGGACCCTCAGTTTGGCACTGAATGTGGAACTCACTTGGCCTATGTGGCAACCACTTGGCACTCATTGGACTACACTCTGGGCACTTGCGCATTGGCAGGTGGGCACTGACACTAGCATTGGCACTCGCAGGCGCGGTCACTCATCTAAATAGCTCATCGCTAATACTCATAACACTATTGAACATCACTAGCATACTCTCTTACGGTGATTGGGCACCATCACGCCATCAAAGTTAGCGTGGGTCAAAATTGACCCATAGTATATGGCAAGGTCAAGCACGAAATATCATGGTCAAAAACAAGGTTAAGACATCGAAAAAGGGCTAAGTCCCTAAGGAAGGACAAAAATTACCGGGGGTCAAATGACATTCCATGGACGACCAAAGGATTGACAGTGTGTTTGTACGTGAGTATACTAATGTAAATGTTAGTATGTCTATGGGTAAAATTTGTAAGTGTCATAGTTTGAATTGTGTATAAGTGTCATAAGTGAATGTCTGTATAAGTGTAGTGTGTGTGTGTGTGTGTGTGTGTGTGTAATGTCGCAACAGCGCAACGTTGTAGGTGTTCAATTTGTTAGGTAGGTTCCATACATTCTGCGTAAAAGTTATTGGACTTTGAGGGAATAAATAACGGTGGAAGCGCACCGAAGTGGCCAAAAAATTGGGTGTGGGTCAAAAAATAGACCCAGTGCTAAGATGGTATCAATGGCAAGGTTAATGCGAAATATATGGTCAAACAAGGTAAGGACATCAAAAATTGGACTAAAAACCCTAAAGTGTATTAGCCAAAATTACTAGTGGCTAATAAATGGCGGCAGGTCGGAAAAATTAGAGGTGCATAAAATAGGGGGGTAATTTCGTCAACGGTTGGATAGACGCATACGATTTTTGGGAGCAAACCCTTACTTCGAAGGGTTGCAAAAATTAAGGGTGGCCGAAAAAATTAGGATTGCCAAAATTGCATGGCCGAAAAATTAGGGTGGGGGTACGTACACACGGTTTGCTGACGCAACCGTTTGGCGCATCCCTTCTTCGAAGGGTTGCCAAAAATTTAGGGTTGCATAAAATTAGGGTTCTCATAAAATTAGGGTTCTCAAAAAATTAGGGTTTCAAAAATTAGGTTCTCGAAAAAATTCACACGGTTTCAAAAAAATCCGGGTTCTCAAAAATCCGGGTTCTCAAAAAATCGGGTTCTCAAAAAATCGGGTTCTCAAAAAATTCGTGGGCCAAAAATGACCATGGAAGACAAGAGGGTTGGGTCGAAAATTGGGGTCTCCTCTTAAAAAAGTCTAGGCAAAAAAGGTTAGGCCCAAAAGTCTAGCCAAAACAGGTCTAGGCCCCAAAAAAGGTTCCTAGCAAAAAGGTCTAGCCCAAAAAAGGTAAAGGCCAAAAAGGTCAAGGCCCAAAAATGGTCAAAGCCAAAAAGGTCAAAAAACGGTAAAAATTGGCTTCAAAATGCCTCAGGTAGGTTCCTGGACGCTGTGGTCAAAATGACAACACGTTCAATATGGTAGTCTACTACTGATATCAGTTTATGTTATTTTTAGTGATTAACATAATGCCTAACAAAGGTAGTTATATATATATACCAGTCTATATATACCGGTTATATATAAATATTATATTCTAAAATATTAAAAGTTGATATTACTATATATATATATATTATATATATATATTAGTACTAATATAAATTAGTAATATTATATATATATATAGCTATAGGGTTATTTTAATATATTATACTATATATATATATATATATAATATATATATATATATTACTAAAGGATATAATATTATATATATATATAGTATATATATAAAAAAAAAAAAAAGAAAAAAAAAAAAAAAAAAAAAACAAAAGAAAAAAAAAATATATTATTATAAGATATATATATATATATATTATATTCCTATAATACTATAAGAGTGGCGTATTATTGATTGTATATTATTATATATACTATATTTGTAATATGTATGTTATGTATAGTTTAATTGTTGGTTATCTAAATGTACTGTGTATTTATTAATTTATTTGTTTTATGGTGTTTTTAATTTTTTAGTTATTTACTTTTATAGTTATTTATATGTGGGTATATTTACTTTTGTTATTTATATTTTATAGGTTTTTATTTTAATCTAACACTTTCCCTCAGTGGTGGAAGCACTCGCCAAACACAAAGAGGGTTCCAGGTTCAAAACTGTCGCGTGGGAGAATGTATGTGAGCTATTCTCTCCTCTGGTTTTGGCTTGTCGTCTCTGCTGGACGGACTGATAAATTTGAGTACTACACCCCCCCCTTCCTCGGTTAGGCTCCGCAGTGCAGCGGTTGTGTTATATTTTGTTTATTATATATATAGTATATCTAGTAGGGTATATAGAATTGTACTACTATATTTAATATATATAGTATATAATATATTATAATATATATTATATATATATATATTTAATATATATTATTATATACCGGCCTCCAAGGGAGTATACTAGTTCACGCGTTTTGGGGGTTTCCTGTATAAGATGTACTGCCCACTAACAGAACGACAAACTTTCTTCATGGCATGCATTCGTACAATTGGCAATTTTAATACTTATTGCTAATTTAATAATCAGTATATAAATATATTATATATATATATATTTGGTATTATATATATTTATGGATAATATATATATAATAGTACTATAATATATATTATAGGTAATATAATATAGGTAATATAATATATAATATATAAGTAAGCTTTATATATAAAACTTATGCTTAATCATGATATAATAGTATTACAAGAACGATCAATATATACTATGGTAATAGGCTATATAGTAAGTATATAAGTATATATAGTATATATATATATATATCATACTAAATATATACATATATATAGTAGTATTAATTTTATATATACAGTTTAATATGTAGGTAATAAGGTTATATTATATATATATATAGTATAGTAATAATATATATTGTGTATACTACTAAATATATATATGTTAGTGATAAGGATATGATAGTATTATATACTTTTATATATATATATTTTATCTATAATATATATATACTATATATTATATATAATATTTATATATATATATTTTATATATACTCTATATATATTAATCTATTTATATAGATATATCTATATACTATATTCATATATAACATAGTGATATTTATTATACCTTATATATATTTAGTTATATATATATATACTATCTATATATATATATAAATAGTTCTATTATTATACTATATATACATATATATATAATTATATATATATATTTTATATATATATATAGTATATATATATTATATAGTTATAATATAATATAATATTATATAATATATATTCTATATATATGATGATTTTAAAAATTTCATTTTTGTCAAATTGATATATGAAAAAAAAAGGAGAATAAAAATTTAAAATATTGTTATTTTTTCTATATTATGAGAAAAATGTTACAAACGCTCACTTATGGTGTCGAATTGTTTTTCTTCTTTGTTGTTTGAAACAATGCAGTGAAATAATTATAATTATAAATATAAAAATAAATCTATGATTAGTGGTGGTCTAAGATACGTTAGCAAGGTATGTGAGTAATCGTTTTATTTTACAGTAAGATTTCAATTTAATCTTTCTTTTAATCTTTACTACTTCATGTTACAGACGTGTTATGAAGCGTCTGGCATGTATCTTTAATGCCTATTAGTTTTTAAAAAATCTTTTCTAAAGTGGGAAAATACAAAATTTTAAAGTAAAGAATTAACAAAGAGAGAGAGAGAGATGGGTGGACTGAATAGCACCATTTATAATATATACACATATATATATATATAATACTATATATAATATATAATATATAATAGAGCTAATATTCTAGTATATTATATATATATATATATATAATATATATATATATAATAATATATATAGGTATATATATATATATATATATATTCAGCATAGTATAAAACTGTAATCTGTAATTGTACATGCATAAGAAAGCAGTCTTCTGTTAGTGGCAATGCATTGTCTAGGAACTCTAACTCAATAACATGCATATGCCTAATTGTGAAAGAAGATCATTTAAACCAGTTTGGAAGGAATGCATAATCAAATTACATAGAGGAATACCATCCCTAAAGCTATTCTTCCCAAGCACTTTCGTTTTATCTTTGTTTAAAAGTTGAATGAAAGAAAAAGTGGTAAATAGGACAAGATAAATTCTAAGATCTTAAAGTCAAGACGCTAATCGTATATTCTGTAACATTATTTTTCAGCCATTTTCTCTTTTTTTTAGCGAAAGCTAAAGAAGCATCAATATTTCGCGTGATTCTGATAACGAGATTATATTTGAAACTAATATTAGAAATGTCTTATAACACACACACACATACACCTACACACACACACCTACACACACAATATAAAAGAATTGGGCTTATATATAGATTTTATTAGAACCATTTTGGATGTTTCTAGTCTATCCGGTGTGTGTGTGTTTTTGTGTGTGTGACTGTATTTTATGGCTTATTTTGTCGCTAAAAAAAGGTAAATTAGGAGTTCGTTATTACGATATATATATATATATATATATATATATATATTATATATATATATATATATATACTTATAGATATATATAGGGTGTGTGTATATATATCTATATTTAATAATATTATATTTTTTCCGCAGATATATACTATATATAATATTATTATATTCATATATAATATATATTTATAATATATATATATAGGTAATGATATATTTGAAGTAGCTCATATAGTATATATATTTAGACGAAGCATTATTATAATTACTTATATATTAATATTAAATATATAATATACTCTCACTATATATATAATATAATATAATATATATATATATAGGTGTGTGTGTATGTGTGTTTGACGTAAACATTAAAAAAAGAAAATCATATTTTTATTAAAATCTGTAAAATTATATTTTTATATTTAAACATGTTGCGAGCATGAAATTACAATTCGAAATTCTTTATAATTCTATTATTCCTATTGATTTTTATATTATTAAAATTAAAAAATATAGAATTTGATTTCAATCATTTATTTAATTTAAAAATGTGAAACTTATAAAATTTCATTTCCTCATGATTAATTATAATTTCTACATTTATTAACATTATGCTATTTATTTTAAATTTATATTGTTCAATTTTATAATATAAAAAATACAATTTATAATATAAAAAATACAATTTATTAACATTTATTAATACATTTATTGACATTATGCTATTTATTTTAAATTTATAATGTTCAATTTTATAATATAAAAAATACAATTTATAATATATATATATATATATATATATATATATATATATATATATATATAATATATATTAGTATATATATTATATATTATACTATATATAGGTATATATATATAATAGGGTAATAGGTTGTATAATATATATTAAGTATACTATATATAGTAGTAATATATGATATATATATATATTCTATTACGCTATTCGTTGGTCAAGGTAGCACCAGCCTACAACCAAACACTTATCCTAACCGCAACTACCTCTAACTCGCTCACAACCGGGTACTTGGCAATATCTGTGGTTAGCCAGAGAAATAAAAAGGTCTTTGAGTACTAAAGTAATTTAGGTTTTTAAAATCACGTTTTATATAGAATTTTTAACACAGATCGATTTTATAAAAATTAAAGTAATATTTGCTAATATTAAGGGCATTATCGCTATTATTTATTATTACAGAGTTGAAATATTTTACTATTCGCAATAAGAGTAAAAAAATTTTACATTTATTTTTGTGAGGGATATTTTCCCATAACTTTGCTTAGAAACAAGGGAGGATTTTTTTTAAATGTATTGTTTAAAAAAATAATTAAAAAAATTTGGAGAAAAAGTATGTTGTCACTTAAACAAAGGCAATATTTACTAAGATAGTTTGTAATTTTTCATTTTTAGTTACTTTAGAAAGACAGGAGAATGAGAGAATTAAAAGCATGGGCCAAAATCTAAGTCGTAACTGCTTTCCTACTTCTTACGATGTTTTTTCTAATTGGTCTATTTAGAAAGAAAGCATCATTTTTCCAATCTCGAAGAAAACCATCTCATAGTTAGCAAAATTGAAAGTTTTCAGAACAGAACTGAATCTTACATTTTCGTAGGAACAGATAAGAGATGATTTACGAACCCTAGACAAAGAACTTGGATTTTCTCAGCTGACTCGAATCTCACACTCACTAGCGTATTGCATGGATTCTAGCGAACCCACACAATAAACGTAGAAGTTCTACGTCAGATGAGAAAACCTGTTCACCAGAAAATTAGTCTATTTATCGATCAATATTTTGTTTTATTAAACAATTTAACTTTTCAGTATGCTTTTCAAGGGAAGATTTTTTAATGTATTGTTTAAAATAAATGTGAACACAAAGTATGTTGTCAGTTAAACAAAAGCAATATTTACTAAGAAAGTTTGTCATTTTTCACTTTTTAGTTACTTTAGAAAGACAGGAGAATGAGAGAATTAAAAGCATTGGCCAAAATCTAAGTCGTAGCTGCTTTCCTACTTCTAACGATGCTTCCTAATTGGACTGTTTAGAAAGAAAGCATAATTTTTCCAGTTTCGAAGAAAGCCATCTCATAGTTAGCAAAATTGAAAGTTTTCAGCACAGAACTGAATCTTACATTTTCGTATGAACAGATAAGAGATGACTTACGAACCCCAGACAAAAAACTTGGATTTCCTCAGCTGACTCGAATCTTACACTCACTAGCGTATTGTATGGATTCTAGCGAACACTCACAATAAATGCAGAAGCTCTAAGTTAGATGAGAAAACCTGTTCACCAGAAAATTAGTCTAATATTTCGAACAAAGGAAATACCAGTTCCCTACGTAAGCTGAAATTGAAAATGGCCAAGCTATATGGAAAAAGTTAGAGTTTTATATCCCGGGAAAAAATGGGGGACAAAAAAAATACCTATCTAGAGAACTCGGTCTCGTTACAGTATATAATCTCTCACTAGTAAAAGAAAAAATATCACCATAATCACAAAAGAAAATAAACACTTTCCCTTTAATTCATATAAAAAAAAGAATGGAAAAGACCATACTGGAGTCGAGCTACTCTTCTAAGAAGTACTAATCCTAATGGGGAGGCCTTCATCTCAAGAACGAAAGCGATCAAAAAATAATTTCTAAGTTAAATTGCCTTTAGTAATCTGGTTGCTTCCGGAAGGTCTACGTCGAACGAACAAGTCGGAATACAAGCAAATGGGAGAGCTAAAAAGGAAATTGTTCAAAGGTAATATCTATGATAAGGAATGGCGTGGATCAGTAGGACGCAAGCTTATATATCCCCGCCATAACCAGTAAAAGTAGTTGGCAACGGATATAAAACCCTAATTAAAATTTATTCATTAAACTATGAATAAATTATTAGGAATAACTTTAAAAGTTTGGTAATATAGTCGTTAGATATTAGCGATGAAAATATTGCACACAAAAAGTAGCGACTACCAAAAAAATTGAAATAGCAATTTCAAAGGCAAACTATGAAAACTTTTGACAAGTTGTAAACATGATATTATTTATTTTCATAGGGAAATAAATGAATAAATTTACTAGTCACTGACTACTAGTGTTGTAATTAGATATACATCAGGAGAATCAGCATAAAATTCTGATCAAATGGTATAAATATGAACTCTAAACTCGAGGTAAAAAAAAAAAAAGATAAAAGGGTGAATTTTAACCTCTCATCATAGGTCAAAGGGAACGATTTAAACTATGAAACCAATATAGAAAAAGAGAATTGAGTTATGTGTTTCTGTGAATGTATAATTTATGTACATACTTCCAGTAATTAAAAAGATACAATGATTTAATCGAAACTATTAAAATAAGGATTATCAGAATATTGGTCAAGAAATTCTCGTCGACTTTCTGACTTTAAATGTTAATAATTTCAAAACTAGACAAACTAGCGTTATAAAAATAGTAAAAATAGTACAGTATTTAAATTACCCAATAAGTAATGTGCATACAAAGTTTAGGCATTCAAATCGACCTATAAATTGACAAAATGAAATATGACGTATTGAATATAAAAAAAGGAGTTTCGATACATCGCCAAAGTATATATATATATATATATATATATATATATATATATATATATATGAATATGTATCATCAAAAATACTTTTAATATATTTTATCATATAATATATTTGTATATATTATACGGAATATATATTATATATAATATATATATATAATATATATATATATATATAATATATATTATATATTATATAATAAAATATATATATATATATATTATATATATATATATATATATATATATATATATATATATATATATATATATATATATATATATATATATAATATATATTGTTTTCTATATATTTTTACGTTTGGCTCAGTGGGTTAAGGCGAGCTTTTTGGCTCACCTTAAGAACAGGATTCCCTCTCAGTATGGGTTCGAGTTCTAGTTCGGCCACGTGAACGGACACAAAAAATTTGTCGTTAGTAGGAGATTTTCTGCAATATTTACGTATTGCAGTTTACGGCATAGTGTATTACATTAATCTCAATACACACACATCACAACCATAGCCTAACTCGTACAACAGGAACACTCTATCACAACAAATTACTCTTCTCATGCTTCTCGCATTGGAAAAGCCGCGTACTAGGATGCGAACCCACGCCTTACGGTGGCAAGCATTCCGACTACGTCGCGCTGAAGCAGGGCTTGCTATCAGGCCTAAATATTCCTGCACCTTCCACTTGGTCAGAAACCATAAAAATACTTTCCCTGACCAATTTCCTCAGTCGGATTAAGAGGCTATGTGGTAATAATAAAAAAATAAATATATATATATATATATATATATATATATATATATATATATATATATATATTATAGTATAATATATATATATATATATATATATATATATATATATATATACTACTCGTCAAAAATAACGCACCACTAGGGTAAATATCACTCGCAGGAACGGGAAGGCCCCTAACCCCATGAAACCCCACACCAACACAGACGACAGCATCAGTGTAACTATGTAACAACCCCGCAGAGAATTCGCTGCAGTATTGGGGCCGTCACCACGATAAATTTAGGAAAACATAAACCACGTAACTAGACCTGGGAGAGGTGGGGGTAGGTTATGGCGGGGGTATAATCGAGCGAGGAATCATTCACGTACGAAGCGACTCCGATAAACATGGAGAGGATAGTGCGTAAACTGTCAAGAGATCAGTGCGTGCAGATAACAACACCCTACGCCGAAGGACACGGGTACCGGTCACTTGGTCGACGGTTCAGTGTAGCACACACAACGATTGCACGGGGTCCAACGGTACCAGGAAACCCTGACACATGATCGCCGGCGAGGACAAGGTAGGCCAGGGCCACGACACCCTTGGAAGACCGATTTATACATCTGCGTGCATTACGAGAGCGCCACACAACGGCACGACATCTCAGATACAGCTGGCGGAATTACACGCACCAGGGTTAGTGACAATACAGTGCGTCGACGCCTTGCGGAACATAATTACCGGCCCGGAGGCTTGCCATAGGTCCCCCACACACCACGGCACATCGAAGGGCGCGACTGGCATTGACGGTCGACGATTGGGCAAATGTGCTCTTTACGGACGAGTCGAGAGTGTCATGTACGCCTCGGACAGGCGTGCTAGAATATGCCGGTGACCGACGTAGAGGTTCGCGCAATGCAATGTGCTGCAGATGCCGCAGTTTGGAGGTGGGTCGGTTATGGTCTGGGGAAGCATCTCCTTATCGGGGCCTACGGAGTTGCACGTCTTCGATGGAGGCACTCTTACAGCCGTAAGGTATTTCACAGATATCCTCAAACCATATGTCGTGCCATATGCTCCCTACATCGGTGACTCTTTCATCCTAATGCATGACAATGCAATACCACACAAGGCCCAATGTGTGAACGACTACCTTAGGACGGTTCAAATTACGGCGTTGGAGTGGCCAGCATATAGTCCGGACCTCAACCCAATCGAATGTTTGTGATATATTCTGAAACGTTGGATCCGACAGCTGCAACCCCCTCCACGGCCCCTGCCGCATCTGCGACAGGCGCTGCACGACGTATGGGATCAAATCACTGTCCAGGACATTCGCCCACTCATCCAGAGCATGCCAGAATGCTGTCAGGCAGTCATCCGTGCCAGAGGGTGTCA
>JABUQX010003366.1:0-15000 GCA_015478945.1 Trachelipus rathkii | reverse complement strand
TGTGTGTGCCTATGTGTGTGTATGCTGTGTTGGTGTGTGTGTGTGGTGTGTTGTCCTAAAATAATAATAACAATTAGGCATGAAGTAAATAACACTAAGTATCAATAATAAAAATAACAAATAAATGTTTTAATAAATTTATTACGTTATACTGTGTAAGTGAGTGTGCGTGTGTGGGTGGTGTGTGTGTGTGTGTGTGTGTGTGTACGTGTCGGAAACTTAGTCTGTCGTCAATTAAATTAATAAGCGCCCCTGTGAGCGCACGGGCGGGCGGGAACGCGGGAAATAATTGCGCCTGCGGCGCACGCGGCCCGGGCCGGGAAACCGCGGAAATATTGCCGCCGCGGGGCGCACGCGGCGGGCCGTACGCGGCGGGCGGGGACGCGGCGGGGCACCAGCGGGTGCGGGGTTTGGCTGCCTTTGCGGGTGGGGCTCATGCTGAGCCCTGGCGGTTAGCCTTATGAACAAGTGAATTAATTATTATCTATTCCTAGTGAAATTAATAATTATTCTCAATGTAAGTATTTATTATAAGTATGACATACACTTAGTAAAAATAAAACACTTTCTAATACATAATCAGCATATTTGTGCACCGCTTAAGCAGCTAAAAATGCAACTATGATTTTTAAAATGAGTTCTGGGTCTTAAAAGAAAATAACACACACCTCGCTCAAATACAACGTTAAAGAACAAAGTTAATTTACAAAAGACGATAAAATAATTTCTCCGACCAATCACATACGAGGTCATTAGAGATAAGGATTACCCGACCAATCACAAGTAAGGAAAACATTTCCTTTTTACCTGCTTTAAAGGATCTTACCGCCCGATCAGCATGTTTCAGTTTGAAATATATTTTTACTAAAATAATAATAAATGATTCTTTCCATATACGGGAATTACCTTTTGACCTTTGTATTGATTAATTAGGCCCGTCTACAACAAAAGGCTTATCCTAATTAGGCCCTAATTTTTAGGCCTAAAGCTTCTCGTAGTTTTGTCACTCACCCCAATTTTTAAGAACAGGCGTAGTTTGAACATATATTTTAACCTGGAATTCAGGCTTAAAATCGCCCCCCGGGTTTTACAAAAAGGATTTCCTAAATTTAGACTTTAAAGTAGTTAATTCTCAACACATTTTACGAGAGAGGTAGTTTCGTACTCTGTAAGGAGTGCGGGTTGTTGTGCTTTCTCGTGATGGTTCTTAATGCACATTTCAGATAAATATAATTAATATTTAAAAAAACCCGATTATTTAAAAAACTTTGAAAATTTTTAGTCTAATTCTTCCTCCTATGAGGAGAATGTGACATCTTTTTGCATATTGAACTATTCGTTTATTCTTTAAATGGAAATGGTAGAATAATTTATGAATTATACTACATGTTCGGTTATAATAGATATGCATTTAATATAGTTGTTTTATAATTTTTAAATGGCTAAGAATGATGTAAAGCAGTAAGCTCTAATAGAACAACAACCTGTGGCCATTCAGCTTGATGTAGCAGGGG
The DNA here is from genome assembly GCA_015478945.1 of Trachelipus rathkii. NCBI lineage: Eukaryota > Metazoa > Arthropoda > Malacostraca > Isopoda > Trachelipodidae > Trachelipus > Trachelipus rathkii. The sequence continues at coordinate 13,486 of JABUQX010003366.1, read as the reverse complement.
TGCTCAGGGGTTGTACCTCTGTATTTTCCCTTTATGATTTAAAAAAAAAGGATTACCTTTAATCTACCTGCAAACTCCAATTAATGAAAAAGTTAATTCATACTTCATGGAAATTCATTTTCTTATTAATCTATACCTCAAAAATTTTATGAGGTCGAATAATGACATTTTTTTTATTCAACATTTTTTGACCCTCTTTTGAGGATCGAGATATTGTATCTGAATTTATTATTACGATACAGTTTTAGAAACTCTTTGGAAATATTTTTAGTGAACCCCTAGGAGTCGTGACTCGATAGCAAATTCGCTGTTGATTGGGACTAATTAATCAAGTACTCATTTTTCACTGTCTGTTATTATACTTTATATGTGTAAGTGAGTGTGGGTTTACGTGTGGTGTGTATGTGTGTGTGTGTGTGTATGTGTGTGTGTGTGGTAAATTGTGTGAACTGTAAATCAGTAAATCTCGTGTGTGTATGGGATCCTGATGTCTCAGTCGTAAGTACCCTACTGGAAGTGTGGGTACAATTCCAACCTACTCTGTGTGAGTGTTAGTAAATCCTGTGTGATTGTAAGAAAAAAGTGTTGGAGTGGACGTGTAATGTAAGTGTCTATGCGCACAATATGTAAGGTGTATACCGTGAATCGTTGTGTAATGTAAGTATCATAGTGAATGGGTGTGTATAAGTGTAAGTGTTGTGGTGTGTGTGTGTGTGTGGTGTGTGAACATGTTGTATAAGTGTAAATGTAAGGTTATCGGGGTTCTATTCTGTAAGTTGTCATATTACGTGAATGTGTGTATAAGTGTATATGTGAGTGTGTGTGTATTAGTGTAAGTGTATGTGTGTGTGTGTGTGTGTTGTGTGTGGTGTGTGGTGTGTGGTGTGTGGTGTATGTGTGTCTCCTAAATAATAAACAATAGGCATGAAGTAAATAATAATATATTCTAAATAAAATAATAATAATAAATAATAAAAATATCAAAAATATATAAAACTAATAAAATAATAATAAAATAAATAAAAGTACTTAAAAAAATAACATACCATAATGTTAATAAATTATGAGTTAAAACAGAGTAAAGCAGAAAGTTAAACAGTAAAGCGAAAGTTTTAAAAGCAGTTAAACGCAGAAAGATAAACGAGTAAAGCAGAAAGTTAAAGCAGTAACAACATGTAAGTTCAAAGCAGTAAACGCAGCGTAAAACAAAACGCACTCTAATCCCCTTTGTTAGGTCCACCTCTATTGATTTAAACTGATTTACTGCTTTAAGGTATGTAATTCTAATAAATATGTGAGTTTAAAGCAGTAACTCATATGAGTTAAGCAGTAAAACATGAGTTAATGCAGTAACAAGCAGTACAAACAAAAGCATACTAATACCCTCCCCTTGGTGTTAGGTCAGCTGTGCGATACGTCTTTACTGTTTTACTGCTTTAAGGTATTTAATGTTAATTCTGAATACTGTGAGTTAAAGCAGTAAACATATGAGTTAAGCAGTAAAACATGAGTTAAAAGCAGTAAAACTCGAGTTAGCGTAAAGCAGTAAACAAAAAGCATACTAAAATCGCCTCCCCGGCCTACGGTCTGTTTAGGTAACTCTATTGATTTACTGATTTACTCGTTTAGTATGAATTGTTAATAAATATGTGAGTTAAAGCTGTAACAGTAAAACATATAAGTTAAACCAGTAAAACATGAGTTAACCAAGCTAGTAAACATTGAGTTAAAGCAGTTAAGCAGTATCACAAAGCATACTATTCTCTCCCTTACCCCTCTCTTTCTCGGTGCTTAGGTTACACCTTTCAATCTCTCGCATTTACTGAATTTTACTGGCTCTTAAGGTATGTTTCGTTATTTGTTTTTAATAAACGATTTTCTACAGTTGTAGTAGAACATAAAAATGTTTATATATATATATCAACTCTGGGTTTTTTTTCTTCTTACATACAATTTGTTTAAAAAATTTTATAAATTAAACAAAGTATTAAAGTAAAAGTATAAAGTAAAACTACATGTTTTAATAAATGTCTGTGTCTAAAATTATAGGTTGTAATGAGTTCAGCTTTTAGGACTTCGGAAATCGTTTTTTAATAAAAAGGAAAACAAAAAAAAAAAAAATGCTTAAGTACGAAATAAAAATGAATGACTTATTAAGTATATTATTTTTCATCTCGCCCTCCGCGGTCTCGGTTCGCTCACCTGCGGGTGGCTGCGCGGTCCTCCATCTTCTCTCTATTTGGGGTATTTGAGCCCTGTGTAATGCGAAATACCCTTTGCGGGTAAGGCGGCGAAATAGGGAACTGTAAGTGCTGCCGACCCGCCATGAAGTAGCGGCTGATAGTAAGGCGGAACAAACTAAGAAATAAAAAAAGTTTTACAGTTACATTTTATTTAGTTAATTTTTTTTAAAAAACGTAAAAAAAAACTTGATTCATTATTTCACAAATACGATTGGCTTGATTAACTTTTTGTAAGAAAATATAAAATAGGTTCAGAAAAAATTTACAGTTTAATGACTTTTAAGTAATGGATAATTCAGAGCAGACTGGTTTTTAGTTAAAACAAAAAGGCAATGAGGAGTTATGTGCATAATAAGCAAGAAAAATCAAAGTTTGCAACTTTGCAAAACCTTTTTCAAAGTTCTTGTTTTACGAGTTGAACATTCACTTTTTATAATATTTAAAAAAAAAAAAAAAAAAAAAAAAAAAAAAATCAGATATTTTACTGCTATCACCCTTATTCCGACCCCAACATTGGTGATTTTTCAACGAAGTTTTAAAAATCGATGTTTCCCTTATATCTCTAAACAGCTCATTAGGAACACAACGGTTGGAAATTTGTGAATGCAGTTGCAACTTAGATTATGGTCATCTTGCTTTTAAAACCTCTCTTTCTATTCTGTCTTTATTATATTAAAATTAAATTAATTATTTACAAGAGAGTTTAATATTTCCCTATAAAAACAAAAAAAAAATTTGTGTTTAAATCTTTTTTGTTTATTTTTGTATAAATATATTGAAAAAATATCATCCTATCAAGATAAAAAAAAAAGAAAGAGAAAATTGGTTCATAAAATTCCTATTCCATTATATATAAAAAATAGCGATTGATCATTGAGTCACATATAATATTGTATATTGTCGTCAATCGATATTGTATATCGATCCCATCATTGAAATTGCATCTGAAAATTTATCTTTCATATCGTCATGAGAATAATTTCTTCGGTTAAATCATTTAAATTTGATCTCACATTTTTTATGAATATATTAAAAATTGTGTAGATGATGATTATAATTTTTAATATTGTATATATATAGCGAATCTATATTAACAAATTTATTATTAATAGAAAGAGAACCTTGATGATGTTAAAAAATAAAGCAATTTCACTTATGGGCTTACCATACGACTCGATGTTTTTCTTGTTGAAACGAAATTTTGTTAGTAAGGTTGTAATGTTATTGAGATATTAAGCCAATGGCTATACTGAGTTGTATTATACTATACACTAATTGACATGGATGTACTATATTTTATTCATTATCATATACTGATAATATAATAGTATAACACTAAGTTATTATATAATAATAGTATTACTATATGCACAACCCGTATAAATATATTAAATATAGTATATATTAATTATATATATATTAATTTAAATATATATGGATATTTTAGAATAATATTATATTAAATTGTGTTAGTGTAGGAATAGTGTATCCTGTAAATTGATTTTTATGCGTGACTAGATGTAGCTGTTTATTTACTGCTAGTGAAATATTGTATGCTTTGTGGTAGGAGTTACTGCTAAAAGGATTGTACATTTCTCTATCTCTCAATTAACACCAAAATACTCTTTTAAACTTTGGCTTGTTCTGGCATGTTGATTGGTAACATTGAAGACATGGCATTCTTCAAAATGTGGGAAATTATTCGATACGTCATTCAAAATTATTCAAGAATATTATCTCCATTCTTTACTTTTTACAATGAATTAATGTATCTAATATTAATATGATATTACTATACTCTATTACTCACATACGTATAAAAACACTTATTAGATATTATTCTTTTACGTACTTTAAAAAAATAATTTGTAAATAGAGTTTGTGGGGGATCCTGCATGTGTGTCTAAGGTGCATATATAGCCAAAAAAAATTTAAGCTACAAAACCGCCTAGGTGTAAAATGGTTATTGTGCGGGATGTCTCTTTTCATCCTATTCTGGTAGTTATTCTTTGACAGTATGATCACTTATTGCTTGTACACTCCTTTTCAATTTAGCTAATACGTTTTGAACCTTTTATTCTGGGGCGTTGGTTATTAACTGCTACATCCGCTTCCTAAATTACGAACGATAATAAATACAACTCAATAAACTGAAAAAGACTATACGTCCTCTATCTCAATCTCTCTCTCAGCAGATATTTTTAAATCCTTAACCACCACATTGAATGAGGAAAATATTCTTGATAATACACCTAGAAAAGTTACTTTCTCTTCGTGGTCTCTCTTCTCTCTCTTTATTCATCTTTTTCATTTTATGTTTATTTCTCTTCTCTTTTCCTTCTCTATTCCTTCTTTTTTTTTGGTGTGTCTCTCTATTTCTACTCATTCTCTCTCTTCTCATCTCTCTCTCTCTTCTTTCTCTACTACTCTCTCTCTTCTCTATGCGACTCTAGAGCTTACTATCTATAGAATGAGTGATTTGTTAGGTCCTTGTGATATATGTCATCTAGATACTCATCAATCTTTTCACTTTTAGATTCACCACGCAAAACTGCATCCCTCTGGTCGAAACGCTCGTTTGCATAATTCCTAATTAGTCATCGAGTAATCTCGATCGCAATTGAGAATCTATACCTGATAGAATACTCTGCACTCAGGTCCAATGGACACGTAAAGTTAAGTGTGTGAGGGTAAAATTCCTACCATAGATTCAAACTCAGGATCCATTTTATACTTTATTACGTCCATTATCAAACTGGATTTTAGCTTGTCTGTTACTTTCAGTAAAGTTTACTTGAATCTATCTTCAGCAAGAAAATATGTAAACATCTTAAACTCATCTTAGTAATATATATTTGTAATTTTATCATGTTATTCATCTTATCTATAATTAGTTTATATATTATATTAAGTAACGAGGCGATTGAACTTATGTATATATTATAATACTTTCTAATTTTTTACTCTTCATTATATCTCGGTGAAACGTTTCATCTTAATATGAATTGTTGGTAGCATTGTTGGTGGCGTATAGTTAATATTCCTCAATAAATTATTTCAGATTTAATTTAAAAGCCTAGAACTCTAATTAAATTAAGATACTATTATATTTATATACACTTTCTCTATATCAATATGGTGTTATAGTACTTTATTCATATTTTTATATTATCTACATGTAACTCTTATTACAAACTCCACTTTTAATCTCTGTTATCCTTTAGATGCTTCTTGTAGCGGCCACTTGTTTATAACTTTAAAATCTATCTCTCACCAGTAATTACTGGTTTTTACCCTCGTTACATTTACTATATGCTATTTATTTAAAATTTAAAAGTATTATCTATTACTTTATTCTTATCTAATGATCCACTTATTTAATTAGACGACTCACTCACTTCATTACTATTATTAACTTACATTTATTCAAAAGACATAGCTACTCTCAACGAAAATTATAAGTTGTTGCTTAGTGAGGCTAGGAGGGTGATTAACTATTATAGAAGCATATAAATAAATGCATCTAAATGAATATACTATCTTAAATCTACATTCAGAGTTAAATCCCTCTAGTATTGGCAACCAAATAGGATAAAGTTTGAATTTCTCAATAACAGTTCATTTTTCACTCTCAAGCCTCTTATACATATTACTATAAGTTCTAAAAACAATTACTGTTTAGTGTATAACGATTCACCATATGACACCTTTTTAATTAATGACATTATCTCCTTCAAACGGCGTAGCTCATATCATCGATGACCCACTATTAAATCTTGTATACTGATATATATCGCTGGCTTAATTTTCCTATTGACTTGTGACTATGTTCTCTAGATATGGGATCTAACACTAAAGCTGTATCAGTTAGCCGTCTGGGTTGTGCTGTTTACTCTGGTAAATCATCTTCTCTCGGAGGTTCGTTCTCCAATAGCGAATCTCCTGAAGATATGGCTGGTCCTGAATATGGAATATGTGGGATAGTCTGTTGGTATTACGAACCACAGTCAAATTATATCATATAGTAGACAACGTGGGCATCTCAGGCGGTATCCAGTATGTAACAGAGAGTCACCAAATCTATTTTTTATAGATCTTAATAGCAATCAAGAGATTGGAGATACAATTGATTGAGATAGGGTATTTAACGACTTCGTAGTTAGCGTGTCCTACTCATCTTCTCGACAAATCTCTACTGTTTCTCGTCCTTTTGAGTAGTAATATAGGCTCTTCAGCTACGAAACTCATGCCTCGCATCAATCTCGTCACTACTCTCTATATTCCAGTGTAGACTAGAATTTTCCCTCTATTTCTTAAGGAAGGTAACACAGTGGGAGAAAGGCTTCCAATATGATACTATCTTTCATATCTGCATATTATATTTTTTTTCAAATAGATAGTTATGTCATCTACAATATAGCTAAACAGGTGATAACTACGTTCTTGCTCAGATGTCCTTCCAACTTCTGAAGGAGCACAGACTTGTCTAACTCTGAACTCTACATATAGTTAGAGTTGAGTTGAATAGTGCTCAGCTGGGCACTATTATTTCTTAATTATTTACTTACATTAATTTTCTATCAAACTCAGTTGGATTAATTATGGTACTGTGTCTACTAACTATGCACATCTCATACCCATTGATAAGTTCTTTTCTTAATAACACCTATAAGCTCCAACCATCCTCTTAAGGATATAGAGTTAGATTCCTATTCAAGGTGGATGTATTCAAGGAGGATGTACTGTCTAAAATTTACGTCTGAGGAAAACACGTCATCAAATCGGCTAAGGAATTAGAAATTAAGAGTATTAGTGCTATATATTTATGTCTATTAGTAAATATGTTATATAGGTCAATGGTTGATAACATCTACTTAATCTGCAAATGGTATAGAGTGACAATGTATAAAGATTGCTCTCGTTTAAACTTTCTCAGTTTTAATGTTCTGAGTAATTATCTAATATTTATTTTTAATGTTAAGCACATTAATAAAATGTGATGTAAAGTAATATTCTTTTTTACATTGAAGTTTCAGTCAAATTTTATTTAATTAAAAAGATATGATATAAGAGATAATATAAGTTCATTACAATTCAATACAGCTCAGGCCAAGCTGTTCAGATTAATGAGTATCGATGTCTTGTTGGTTTACTCGCTCAGGAGACCTATGTCTGTGAAACTTAGTCAAGCGGAAATTTACTAAGGGCAAATGTATTGGTTTCGATATTAATTACCGTCAGGTCTAGGCCCATATGGCTTATATATCGTCGACTCTGCTCCTCGTCGTTTTTAAAATATATTCCCTAGTTTTAAGCTCTCCATAAGCACAATCCTCATCAGACTATTAATGTCCGTTAATCTCTAATTGTTAAAGAAGAAAACAGCTATATGGAGGGAGTGTTAGGACCTAATGAGGTTTTTGATTAGGAGATGTATTTATTACATCATGAATTTATACTTTTCACTCACCTTTTCGTCTACTATAATAGATGACATGTAATAAATACTCCCTCTCAACAAAAGCTTATGGAGGTATCATCGACCGCTTGTGAAGTGATCGTTTTATGCTCTATAACTACATTTTTATTACTTTTTATATAGATAATACTAAACTATAATGGAATTTTAAGAGGAACCTGATCTAATTGTGAGGAGTATTATATAGAGGAATAAAAGTTATGTTTATAAATGGCCTCTCTTAAAGTTTGGTGTTTATAATACATCAAATATAGACTTTAGAGTGTATTTTAATAAAATTTTTAAAACTCCAACATTCTAAGATATCTATCTATTCACTATGACTAAATATTATATATGTAATATAATAAGTGGGAAGATATAGCTCTAATTATATATATTAATATAATATAATATATAATAATACAGATATAAAGTCTTAATATATATATACTATACTATATATATAAAGATATTTTGATCACGATCAAGTAATTTTAATATTATCATAATGTGATGACTCAATAAAACTGTAACAAAAGTTTCCAAGTTACAATATTTAGAGTCGGCCAAAATAATTATAATATTGTTACTATTATATATAATACTTAATTATATAATCTTTATATTCTTCTAAGATCCAGAAGAGGATAAAATGAAATATTTTAGAGTCCCTAATAGGCATATTTGAATAATATATTATAATATATTATACTATTAGTATTTTGTTTACCGAAAGAACTTAAAAAATTGACCACATTCCTTAATCTTAGCTCCTTCATTTAATCTGGCGCATTTTTCGTCAACATCTTCGTTATGTTTATTAAATATCAAGACGTTTTATATACCCGAAATGTAACTTTCCAGGAACTCAGTTGGATTTATATTTCATTAACTGTTTCCTAGTAATTTTAGTAATATTATACTCAGTCAAACACGTAATTTGTAATAAGTAAGTTTTATAATATACATTCTTTAGAATTATAAAAATAATAAAAGTCAAAATATTTCTAATGTAATTAAATGGAAACTTTTAAAATTCAACCGATATATCGGATTATATAAAGTATATTTTATAAAATATAAGAAGTAAATAAACGCGACAATTATAGGCAACCATCGAACGAGAGTTACGACGAGCGTAGGAGGCGGGCCGCCCCCCTTTGGAGTAATATTTGAAAGGCATAGGATGTATTATGTGACTTTTACACCTCACGGCCGATGTTACTCGTTGAACACGTTACCCAATCCAGGCCACTTTATGCGAGCCAAAGCGTTTTACGACCTATACATCTAGCTAATAAATAACATATTGGTCTCAGTCATTTCTTACCTTCACGATATTTGTATGAATTAATTTATATTTCTGTTCATGGGATGTGTCTTAAATTTTAATGCAATACAAAATTTAGTAGCCATCCTCCTTTGTGAATATATTTAAAATTTTGATATGTTTTGTGTTCTATTAGCTTTTGAGATGCTTATGTTTCGTTCTTGTTCTCTAATTAATATGAGTAGTGATAGATCATTATGTTTCCTCTCATTTTGAACCAGCCTTTTGTCATTTCACATCTTCATGACTCATCTGTGTTTCTCGTCATTTGTAGTTCTATCTAGTATATCTACTCAAGACGAAATCAGTTATAGTTAACTCAGTCACTTATATATTATCTTCCTGGTTTATAATTTTTACTGAAATATTATGAAATTATATTATAAGAGTTATAAAAGAAATAGCGTCAGTAATTCACCCCCTCTCAGATAAATATGTTCCAAGAGCTTTAAAATTAAATATTTTACTATTATAATCCACTATATTAAAATATATATCAATAAAGTTTATCACAAAATCCTCTTTAATTAAGCACTAATTCATATCCGTTTTATTGAATCTAAAACATTTCAATGGAGGAAGTCAGAAGCTTGGTGGTGCAAGTGAGAAAATTAAAAAAATATTTTTTATATTAAATTTATATTTATTCTATAATAAATCATTATATTTAAAATAAATGATCTATTATCATTTATTATATATAATTATAATATTAGCAATGAAAAAGGCTATAATATAGGCTTCTGTAATTAGATATTGAAAGTATTGTTGACTTAGATATATTTTGAAAAGTACTTAGCTATCTAAAAACTTAAAATAAATCATTTACTTTAATATAATAATAGATATTATTTTTATTAAGTAAGAATATATATATTATTTTATATAGAAGAGGTTAATAGAATATAAGTGTTATTGTGGCTTTTTAACAATAACATACACCTATAAATGTATATGGGACTCTATATATTTATTATATAATACATAAATTTTTAGCCTAGTAAGAAATTAATTGTTGCGTAATCTAATTATAAAAAATTTAAATAAATTAATATATTATTGTTTAGATATAATTAATGATGAAAATAATATTAATATTAATTATTTTATTATTTATTCTATCATTTATTATATAATATATATAATTTATTTTCATTTTATATTATAGATTCAATATTGAGTTATAGTTAATGAGTATGAGCGATAGACTCGATATTTTAATACTTGTGATTTGAGGTAGCAGATGATTAAGGAATGAGCTTGGGAGAATTTACGTTTACTAATTACCCTCTTAACATGTGCATGTACACTAATAACCCTAACTATTTTATATTATCTGGATAAAAATTATATTATATATTTATATTGAATCAAGGGATTTTCTATGAAAATTATAATAAATCAAAATATAAAATTTGATTGAAATAATAACTTTTATGTCTCACTGTATTTAGACTAAGCTTCCATCTTTAAGACTCTATCCATTTCTCTTATACGAAGTGATTAGTATATTCAACTTGAATTTTGTTGATTGGCTTATTATGATTCGCTTTTTCTTCCTAGTTCTTCCCTATTTATTATATAGTATTATTTTTTTAAAAATTGAATCAATTTAAATTTTATATGATAATATATATTTTTTGGCAAATATCTATGCTTCTGTAGTAAACTTTCGAAAGCTCCATACTGGAAGAAATAATATATTCTATTATATTCTCATATATATATAACGTTATAGTAATTTTATAACGATGATCGGTATTATTCTTTACTGTAAATTATTTTATTTCATAAAATAATATATAGTTTAATTTTTATTAATGCTAAAAATTACTAATAAAATTACAAACATATATTAAAGACATATTTTCTACATATAACTTTTAATGTGAATTTTTTGAATTAATTATGGTTATACTATGATATGAATTTTTATTGTATATAATTTAGTGTGTCATTATCTGTTGAGTAGATCATAGCGTGCATTACATATGACTGCGCAACCACTAGAACTAAGGTTGATCTTACAGCCTCTGCAAATAAGAATTTATCAATATATCAAATTTAATAAGCGAATTACTGTAACTCATTTGTAGAAGGATTTAATATTGTGCGATATAGATTTGTTTAACTCGATGAGTAACGCTTACTGACTTAGTATTCTGTATTTTGCATCATTTTTATATAAAAAAAGCCAAAAAATTTAAAATGTTATGAAAATGAAATTATTACATTAGGTTCCTTCCCAGTTACGTGCTGGGTTTCTCGCGCATCTAGGGATGACAGAGAATTGTCAAGCAATTACATTATACTTAGATCAGGAATAAATCTTCTCAATATATATTATTTAGAAATTAAGTTTCGATCTTTATTTGACTAACTATAGATTTAATTGAAGAAGATGAGAGACCATGTGCGCACTCTATCTGACGCGTGTGTGTCATTCTCACTCTCTCGTAATATCTAGCCAAGTCACGAGACTCCATCTGGCGAGGGAATGCAGTTCGAATATATTCTTCGCAAAGGACGCCTCGATTTATTTTGAGTGATGAACAGTTATCAGAAGTGTTAAAGAAGTGATCTCTATTGTACTACTGATATTTTAAGTGAGGAGCTCAAGATTAGTACTTGGTTTACAAATATCTGAGATGTGTATTGCTGAATTTTTCAAGATTGAGCACAGCTTAAATAATGTGAAGGGTCATGAGGATTATTATGTGTCTCATAATAATACAAGTATCTGCGAATTATTTACCAACAGAAAAGTGTGATGACATTTATACTGAGATGAATTATAACAGGTGATAAAGAAAGATGGAGATAATAGTATAGAGAGCTTTATATCGTGAGGTGATAATAAGCAGTATTGGAAAGACAGCAATAGAATATAGGTATGTGTAGCTCACATGAACACTTGACAAGTGGGACTCCTGGCACACTACGCTGCTCATGTAAGTCCCGTCGAGATTGGATAATAGCTTAAAAAGACGTTTTAAACTGGTATATAAACTTATACGAGTTATTCCGACAATTATAGTAGTGTATTAACATATTAAATTATTTTAATATTCTCAAAAGTGTTATTTGTCATACTAAAGTATATAATTAATTAATCTGATATCTCATATAATATGATATATATATATAATATATCGGTATAATTTTAATTATCTGTTGAATTATTCACTCAAATATAACTTATAATATTATATTATTATATCTTATATATATAATTTAAATCACTTAAATATATTAGTAGTGAATGAAGTCCTCATTCATCCCATCATATTTGCTCTCTCCAATATATAATTATTATTCATATATATTCTAGTTTATTTATTAGTTTAGTATTACTATTATTGATATTATTATTATTTTATACTTATTACTTACTGATAAATTAGTAGTTGACTATATATTACTCACTAGTAACTCTACTCTGGTATATTTATATATATCTCAATAATTGAGGAAAGATATTTAAATATATTGTTCTTTTTTTCTGGAGGGGGATACTACAATATATCATTATTTTATAATAAAATACTTTAATAATAATTATGTCATGTTATTCATCTTAACGGAAGCGAAAGAGGTAAGATCTTTTACTTTTATTTTATGAATTCAAATCATAATAAATATATAGGATAACAATATTACAAAAAAAAATGAACAAATTATCACACTAAGCATTTTAGTGAAATACTACACTATATATAGGGAGTATGAATAGATTAAAGTTATTAAAATGTCAAAGTAATATATATATAAGTGCTCATATTAATATAATATTATTATAATGTGTTTATATGTATATTTATATATAATATGATATTTAAGTAGGTATTAGGTAAGTATAAGATATATAAAATTAAGAGTATTTAAATTTTAAACACATTTATCTGAATAAAAATATATTGTTGATGTAATAATTTCCAGAGTGTGATCTCGCATTTTGAAAACATTATTTTGATAATTTTTTAAATCTTGACCGAGTTTTATAAGAATTACAATAATTAAATTTTATTTTTTAATTTTTTTATTCTATAAGGTCATTATTTTTTCTTTATTATATTTATTGAGTACTTTTATTAATTAACGTTGTTTTTTGACCTTGGTATTATGAATTATTTGACTTAACCAGTTGTATTGACATGGCTATTATCTCACTCGGTGTTTGTCACCAGATATAAATAGTTGGATTCATAGGCGTAACGCCGCCCAAAAATCAGTGGCCAACTTTACGTTGTGCTAAGATATGGATTGTAAATGTAGCCCAGCGTCTCTTTTGTGGTAGGCTGCTTTGTTTCGGAAACTTATTTCAGTGCAGCTTGGTGCAGTTGTGAGATAACTGAGATAGGTAATTATTGTATAAGATAATTATTTTTCGAATGTGTGTAATACTCACGTTTGTTTGACGCGTTTGAATAGTGTCAAATCCATAATATATTA
>JABUQX010003365.1:10000-11625 GCA_015478945.1 Trachelipus rathkii | reverse complement strand
AACCACAAATACAAGCATAAAAACAAACATACACATATACAACTCTTTTAATACTTGATATATATATATATATATTATAATATATATATATATATATATATATATATATAATAGTATATATATAATATATTATATAGATATATATATAATTAATATCCCCATATTTATATCTATTAATAATATACATATATATATATATATATATATATATATATATATATATATAATATATATATATATATATTGGCATAGTATTAGATAACCTGACAGAGTTTTGAGACCAAAAATTTTCTAAGTTCAAAAAAATTTTCTAAGTTCAGAAAAAGTTGTTAAGTTAGGTTTTTTTAAGAAAATTCTTTAGTGACAAGCTTCTGGAATTATGCCAGAAGCCTGCCACTAAACAATTTTCTTAAAAAACCTAACTTAATTAACTTTTCTGAACTTAGAAATTTTTTTGAACTTAGAAAATTTTTGGTCTCAATCTGTCTGTCAGGCTATCTAATACTAAGCCATATATATATATATATATATATTATATATATATATATATCTATATACCAGTATATATATATATATATATTATATATATATATATATTATATATAATATATATTATATATATTATAATATATTATATACTAGTTATTAAAAAAAGTTTGAGAAAAATGAGAGAGAAGGATAAATTGTATTTAGGTTTTATTTGGAACAGGCGTATGATAGGATTAATAGGGAAGCTCTATGGCAGGTGTTGGTGGTAGGCTTCTGAATGGAATCAAAGGTGTGTATGACGATAGTGAAGCATGTGTAAGAATAAACGGAGTTGAAAGTGATTGGTTTAATATTAATAGCGGAGTGAGGTAGATAGAGATGTGCTATGTCTCCTTGGTTATTCAATTTGCATATGGATGGTGTTATGAAAGAATTAGAGGTGGGAGTGGCAGGGGACGGTATTAGAATGATGGAGAACGAAAAGAGTGGAGGGTACCCTACCTATTATATGCGGATGATTTGGTTTTGTGTGGCGAATCTGAAGAGAGTTTGAAAGGATTGGTTGAGAGATTTGGTAGGGTGTGTAAAAGGAGGGGTTTGAAAGTAAATCGTAGATGAACGTAGAGTAGATATGGTTATGGTTGTGAATGAGAACAGTCCTCAGTGTGAAGTTTTGTTGGATGGTGAGCAACTGGAGCAAGTGTCCTATATTATATAATATATATATATATATATATTATATATATATATAATGATTATAATATATAATATTATATAATATATATAATATATTATATATTATATTATATATATATATATATATAATATATATATATATATATTGGGTGAAAAAGGAACGGATGTGCATACAGAGTGTAGCAGGAAAGTTGTGAATGGTAGGAAGGTGGCTTGGAGACCAAAGAAAAAGAAAAAGTTCTCACTTAAGGTTATAAAGGGGGCGGTAAGGATGGGGTTTCTTTTCGACTTGTGTCATATTCTACTACATTTCTGTTTCCGGTGCATTTGACGCAGGTGGGTGATAATGATGATGATTATATATATATATATATATATATATATATATATATATTTATGTATATACATATAATATATATATAATATTTATATATATCATA
>JABUQX010003364.1:17500-19780 GCA_015478945.1 Trachelipus rathkii | reverse complement strand
GAAAAATCTATATCACTTGACATTTTGATTAAGAAATTTCGCTACCAGACGTCACATTTGTAAATGTTTAAATCCCTACAAGTAGTAATTTCGATCAATATTATGTAACCATCATATTTATTTTCAATTACCTATTAATATATACTACCTTTGATAATGTTATTAGTAAGCATCTGCGATCTAATTAATATAATTGAAATTTAAAAGCAAACTGTACGACAAGCTTCGTACGAGGTTAAAAATATAGTTTTTTTTTTTTGTTTTTGTTTTTGAGAATTCTGACGTTTAACTAATTCTTTCATTGTAATAATAATAATGATAATATTGTTGGTATTCGTGTTGATGATCAGTGGTGATAACGAGTTTTAAATAGTGTTTTTTTTGGTATGTAGTAGTCTATTATTTGTTATAAATGAATAGAAAAGTAGATCCTTATCCTTTTTATGGTTCAGATAAATATGATTTTTTTTCATATATTGTTATTATATGATACTAATAATAAATTTCATTGTGAATAAACAGGATGAAAAAATTTTAAAAAAAAAAAAATTATTTAATAATAATAATAACTTTTTTACGCATCGTACGCTTGGCAGCGCCCGAGACTCAGCGACGTCTGGGGGTATTTTATGAAGTGAAAAAATCTTACCCCAAAACAAGAGAAACATTGTTACGGCAAAGTAGCTCCATGTAAGTTAGGTCAAAATTTATTGCATCGTCGATCCATATAGGATAGGTTTTGGTTTACTGCCCTCTACGTTCAGGTTGTGATATGTTTTGTTATGTATACACAAAATCTATATATAAAAAAAAAACAATGCGGAACGTATTTTACCCAGAAGCATTAATTTTTACTCTACATTGAATTCTTTCACGTGGTAGCACTGAAAGACCTTTTCTTTCTCATGCAAAATGAACGTTTTGGCTTAATTTATCAATAAATTTTTAATACTTTCATATTTCGTATCTTTCTCGCTCACATCCTAATTTCACATCACATCCTATTATCATAAACTATTAATATATGAAAATAAAGTTAAAAAAAAAAAAAATATTTGTCTGCACCATGAAAAGGATTAGGTCAAAAAAGTAAAGTTTGTTTAGTTACACTAGAAAATAATTTGCTCAGATGGTTCAAATGTATCTGAGAAGCCTCAATCGTCTGGCTGTTATTCAGGTGGTTCGTTCAAACATATGATAACATTTCTCTCGAACAGATGATTTACGGCTTTTTGGGTTTGCAGCTGTGTTAAAAGTTTAAAGTTAATACTAATATTGATAAACCATTAAACCACAAGTGCCATCTCCTGTATAGTGACACTTTAATAGGCCTAGACCTTATGCACTTTAGTAGGCTTTGGTCTCATATTTATTACATTTATAATAATAATTAATCTTAAGTACCATATAATTATTATGGTACCATTTTGTTTATAGTGACATGTCAGTGGTGCCATCTTGTTTATATTATCATGTTTATTATAGTGTCATTTGTTTTTAGTATGATTCAGTATATATATATATATATATATATATATATATATATATATATATATATTTATATATATATATATATATATATATATATATATATATATATATATATATATATATATATATATATATATATATATATATATATATATATATATATATATATATATATATATATATATATATATATATATATATATATATATATATATATATATATATATATATATATATATATATATATATATATATATATATATATATATATATATACTTTGACAGGTATTTTTGTCTATTGTGACATTTGTCTATGGTGTCATTTTGTTTATAGGTCCATTTAGCTTATAATGCCAATTTTAGATAGATTATAATATTTAATCCGTAGTGTTATTTTACCTCAAGGTGAAATTATGTTACTTCAAGGTGCTACTTGATAGGTGCCACTAATATTTATTTCAGGGTGCCATTTGATTGGTCCCATTATTTTATCTCTAGGTGTCATTGATAGGTACCACTAATATTTATTTCAAGGTGACAATTTATATGTGCCAAAAACACCATTTTCGCGGCTCTAACTCGAGTGCCATACCATATTATAGAGGAGCTTATTGAGTGCCATACTATATTTTCCACGGCCCTGATTGAGAGTGGTATGCCATATTATCGCGGCGTTAACTTGAGTGTCATACTATATTTACCACGGCACTAACATGAGTGCCATACCACATTATCACGGCACTAACTGTGAGTGTCATACTACTTTATCGCGATATTTATCAAAATTGT
>JABUQX010003364.1:5000-10000 GCA_015478945.1 Trachelipus rathkii | reverse complement strand
AATAAAACAATTGGTAATATGATGAGTAGCGTTGCTGCTTTCAAGAATCAAGCAATGACCATGATCAGGGATTTGGAAAACAAGCAATTTGATAGATTTTCAACTCTGAAAAATATGTTGCAGAAATCCGTGCTGTTCTTCATGACTTTGAAATCAGATTTAATGACTTCTCCAAATTCGAAGAGTTGATTCAGTTTGTCATTTATCCATTCAACGAGCGCACAGAGCAACAATTCATTTCAAGTAAATTTGCGGAAGATGAAATAATAAGCTTACGATCTGACATATTTCTAAAAGCTAGGTCTTCAGAAAGTGATTTTTGGAACCTTGTTTGTAAGGAAAAATATCCTAATTTAAGAAAATGTAGCCAATGTTTACATTCCTGCTTTGGATCCACATATCTGTGTGAATCAGCATTTTCATATTTAAAATTAATGAAAACTAAACAAAGGTCAACTTTAACTGACGAACATACTGCCGACTGCCTACGATTAGCATTGTCAACTTTTATACCAGACTTCAAAGCTTTGGTTGGGAGCATGCATACCCAAACGTCACACTAATTCAATCCCCAAGTGTGCACATATATATAATATATATATATATATATATATTATATATATATATATATACTTATTATATTGATAGCATAAATTTTTATTCATATATATAATATATATATATATTATATATATATATATATATTTATATACGTTTGAGTACATTGACGTTAATTAGATACACTCCCTCGTAGATTAGTCTGCCCTTGAACGGAAGTGTTTAATCTGTAATATAGTATATAATATATATATTATATATATTATAATATATATATTATATATATATATATATATATATATATATTATAAAATTTAAATAATTAACTTATTAAATAATTATATAATATATTAAATATAATATATATCAATTAAAACTATCAACAAAGTTCCAAGCCGAAAATTTAATGCTGTTAGAAACCTCCCCCTTTTACCAGTACAATAATGATAATAATAGAGTCTGCAATATAATTACGGTGATGTAGAAACGAATTCGCCAATTTTATGATTACTATTTTTAATTTATTTTTTCCCGAAATTGGCGAGGATAAATTGTCTTGCTTAAATAATGTTTTAATATGACGTCCATTATACATGATAGCAATTATTGATTAAATGCTTACCAAGTTTTATGCACACCTACACTCATAGGTTTGTAATGTATTCATATATACATACATACATACATACATACATACATACAGTACATACAATACATACATACATACATACATACAATACAACATACATACATAATCAATACATAACATACATACAACATACATACATACATACATACATACATACATAAGTTTTGTAATATGTGTATAATATATAAGCAATGAACCCTTTCGGGAGGAGGAAAAAAAAGAAGCTTGACAAATTCTAATTTAAAAATAACGCAACGTACAATCGGCTTCAGATATTTCCCACCCACCTCTATTTAATCAAATATCGAAAGTGGACTTTGGGTCCAATATTTTTTTCTTCAGAGTCCCCGCCTACTTCTGCATATCATATATATATATATATATATATTATATATATATATATATATATAATCTTATATATCTATATATATATATATATATATATAATATATGATATATATATATATATATATATAATATAATATATATATTAGTCTATTAGAATATTAAAAAAATTTAGTTCAGAGGCCGCCACTGTATAATATATATATAATATATATTATATATAATATATATATATAGTATATACTAATATATACTCGATATCTATATATATATATATATATATATATATAATAATATTATATATAGAATATTCTATTTTTTTTCTTCAGATGCCCCGCCCACTTTTGCTATATAT
Source organism: Trachelipus rathkii (assembly GCA_015478945.1). Lineage (NCBI taxonomy): Eukaryota > Metazoa > Arthropoda > Malacostraca > Isopoda > Trachelipodidae > Trachelipus > Trachelipus rathkii. The sequence goes on along the minus strand of JABUQX010003364.1, from coordinate 8,093 downwards.
ATATTATAATATTATATATATATATATCTATGATAATATATATTTTATATAATATATACTATATATATATATAATATATACTATATATATATATATATATTATATATAATATTTATAGTATATATCTATATATATATATATATTAGTATATATATATATATATATATATATATATATATATATTATATATAATATTATATATATATATATATATTATATAATATATATATATATATATATGAAGCAAATTTTTGTGTAGTTGCCAAACAAGTTGGTCGAATGCAGTCTCCGCAAAAACACAAGCAACAAAAAAAAATTTAATTTTTTGCTGCCAAGATATTTATTAAATTTATAGTCAATCCAGTGTGCTGATTTCAAGAATGACTAAGTTTCCCAAGATGCTTCTAGTTCTTGAGATAACAGGGTGTTCCCGATATCCTCTTATAACAAATATCTTTTTAAAACCTTTCTTTTTAGTTAAATCGTTTAATTTCGATTTTACACGGTTAGGGTAGCTATATTTGTTGTTTCTGTTTTTCGAGAAACACTAATGAGTACTTAACAAGGAGCCTGTTTGAATAACCCAAATGTATTCTTGCTACATCTGTGGTGAATATTGCCAGGAGAACATAAGAAGAAATATTCACTAACGTTTGTTGAAGCAGCATTATCTGGCATACTTTGGGGATGAAACTCGGAGACACAAGATAAGTCCTTGAGCTCCCAATATGGTTGTAAAACGTGTGTCGAAAATCTACGTCAGTGGAAAAATGGACGAAGAAAAGGTTTAAAATTTGGTGTGCCTATGGTATGGCGGGAGCCAAAGAATCACCACAGTGACTGTTATTTTTGTTTGGATTAATGTGGAAAGATATCAAGTCGTTACACAGAAAAGTAAATTGAGTATCCGGATTTGGAATCAGCAAGGCGACCTGTACCACTCTCCGACGATGTCCCCATCCCAGTGTACACTACACTCCCAGACCTAGCATTGTCTGATGCAGAAGATATCCAGGATTTGGTGTGCACACGTTGCAGATAGTGGTAGTGAATATGAGGAAAGTAAGTACTTCAACACAGCAACAGTTCTCCCAGGAAGAGATCAATGATTTAGTACGAGAGTTAAGTCTCTCCAAGCAAGATTCTGAGCTTTTAGCATCTAGACTAAGTGAAAAGAACTGTCTCAAGGCCGAATGTGAAATAACTTTTTTTCGGACAAGAGAGGTAGTACTTCTTCCATATTTCATTGAAGAAGAACACCTAGTATACTGTAGGAACATCCCTGGACTCCTACTCCAAATGGGTTTACCTAAATACCGACCAGAAAATTGGCGACGATTGTCTATGGATAGTTCAACGAGAAGCTTGAAGAGGTGTTTTTATTGTTAACAATAATCAATAGTTATAACATGATTCCAATAAGGTCACTTCACAAGAAAGAGGAATATGCATATGAATGGATCTTTCAGAAGCTTAGATATAATGAACACCAGTGGTCTATTTGCGTTGATTTGAAGATAGTCAACATCTTACCTTGGGCAGCAAAGCGGTATACTAAGTACCTTGTCTTCATATATGCTTGTGGATAGTTTGGGCGCTAAAGAAGACCAACTGGAAAAAAGTTGTTGAGCCCTGCTAGGCGAAAAATATGAAGTAGGTGCATCAAATATCATTAAAGAACCACTGGTTGATAGGGGGAAAAATTATTTCCCACCACTCCACATCAACCTAGGACGATGAAGCATTTTGTTAGGGCCCTAGACAAGGATGGTGATGTTTCAAATATATTTGCAAATTTTTTCCAGGGTTGAGTATGGAGAACTCAAAGCTGGAATCATTAGCGGCCCTCAAATTCGCAAATCATCAAGGATGACAAATTCTAATAAATTCCATGACTGATATGAAGCATCTGCCTGGAAAAGTTTTTTCTATTGGTTGTTCAGAACTTTTTTGGGCAACCATAAATCTGCCAACTATGTAAACTCCCGTACAGAAATGCTTTCAGTTCAAAAATTTGAATGCTCATATGAGCATAAAAGTTACTTTCTACATAGTCCCTTAGATCGGTTTCCGGATAATCTAGGATGTTTTAGTGAGGAACAAGGGGAGAGGTTTCCCCCATTTCAAAAAAAAAAAAAAAAAAAAAAAAAAATATCAGTGATGGAAGAAGATACCAAGGAAAATGGGATACACACATGATGGCAAACTATTGTTCGGAGCCTCAACGTGATTGTCCACATTCTGCACCCAGAACAATCATATCGACAGCGATTTGTAATGCATTAATTGTGATTTCTTTGTACTGAATTGAATGTTTTGAGCCTATTTAGATTTTATTTACTTACTCATTAAATTTGATGTATATCTTTCGTGTTTTTTTATTGTGAATTACGTTACAACCTAACATAAATTGTTGTTATTAATTATTTTTGTGAACACCCTTTTCTCAAACCACTAGAGCAATCTAGAAAAGCGGAAGGTTCATATTCGAATCCGGGCACAGGTTCCTATAAAATCGACCTTCAAATGTTTTGCCGCAAATCTTTGTTGGCCCAATAATAATTCGCAACTGGTTTTGCTCTCCGCCATAATGAGAAATGGATTTCAAATTGATATAAAAAGATTATCATTTTATTAAAAGATTATTATTTTTGTGGTCTAATCTTTTAATGATTAGAGGTTTCGGTATCAACTTTCAAGTGTGCATGAAAAGGTTTAATTTAAAAGAACTTAAATTCGTTCAACGAGTCGGTAAAATTTTTTAGTTCGCGAGAAAATTAATAAAAAAAATGTCCGAATTGATTAAAACGCCATCCACTTCCATCTTAGTTGTCGTTGCTCCGTCATCGCAAATTAAAAAACATTCTCAAAACACGACACTCCCACTGCAGAAATCCAAAATGTATTTAATAATTTTGCTGATTTTTTCGACAATATCAAAGACTCAACATAGGGAAATCATTGCAAATTGTTTTCCTCAATGAATGTAAGTCCTTAACCCTAGTAACAATATTATTATATGTATAAAATAGGTAGAACGAAATATTACATGCATAAACAAAGTGCAAGAAATAAGGAACGTTTTAAAAGATT